>WYDI02024037.1:0-135910 GCA_009867235.2 Psittacus erithacus | reverse complement strand
GCTGTTCAGCCTGGAGAAGAGAAGGCTGCGTGGAGACCTCATAGCAGCCTTCCAGTATCTGAAGGGGGGCTACAAGGGTGCTGGAGAGGGACTCTTCATCAGGGACTGTAGTGATAGGACCAAGGGGTAATGGGTTAAAACTTAAACAGGGGCAGTTCAGGTTAGATATAAGGAAGAAGTTCTTTACTGTAAGGCTGGTGAGGCACTAGAATGGGTTGCCCAGGGGAGCTGTGAATGCTCCATCCCTGGTAGTGTTCAAGGCCAGGCTGGACAGAGCCTCGGGTGGCATGGTTTTAATGCGAGGTGTCCCTGCCCATGGCAGGGGGTTGGAGCTAGATATCTTAAGGTCCTTTCCAACCCTAACTATTCTATGATTTTATGATAAGACAGAGGTCCATCTAGCCTCCTGCTTTGTCTGCAGCAATAGTCACTATTAAATATGAAAATAAGAATGAAAATACCTATGAAATAAGAAAAACACATGGTACACAGAAAGAGATCCTTTCCCAGCGATTCTCTCCCAGATTCTGGTAACTAGGCTTTTTAATATTTTATTTGTTTGAAAACATCAGGTTTTTCTATCAGAATCCAGACTTACTGCCTACCCAAACCAGGTTACCCAACTTCTGGTTCAGAACCATTCTGAAAAACATTAACATCCCAGTCATGAACAACTTCAAACTTCAGACACAGGTAAAAACTTCACAAGTGACCTCTGTCACTACAGAGAACCAAACAAAAATCCCAGTACTGTAGGAAAAAAAATCAAACACTGGGTCAGGTTCAAACCATGAGGGACCATCCTTCAGCCAGCATAAATTGTTACCGCTCCATTGAAGCCAATGGAACTATGACTGCTTGCCTCAGCTAAGAAACTGCCCTGAGTCACTGGCTCATCTCTAATGGCATTGCCAGGAGACAAGGTGGGTAGAAGGGAGAAAATAGGCAGGGGGAAGGTTGATGTAGAGCAGCAGACTATTTTTTTTTTAAAGAAGCTGGCAGCATCAATAGAAAACCTCTCTCTTCCCCTGCATTCTTATGCAAAGCTCAGATCTGAAGGTTACCTGCTTCCCCAGTGACTTGAAATGGAATTTTTTGTAAAGTAATCTCTTCAATCTGTCTCTTCCTCTATTTACAGAGCATAAAAGTAACCACAAAATGCCACCGGTTTTTAGCGAATCTAATCTGCCCTTCCAGTAATACCAGGCCACACGATGATTATCTCTTTTTCTCTTTGACAAATGTGGAATTATTGGCAGGTGATCGTTCAAAAAAATGCATGTCTCTACATCGGATAAATAGCACTAAAGACAAATAAAAAACGTGGAACACCGAGCATAGGCAATAAGAGGCTAATATCTCTGCCCAGTGACATGTTCTGCAGAGTTAGTGACACAGAGCAGTCCATCATTTTCTTTACGCAGCTAATGGCTCTTCCACTCCTCTTTACCACTTCAGTTTCAGACAAGGAAAGAGGGAAAAAAAAAAAAGACAACATGAGAAAACTATTTATTTTGCATAAAGAGGAAAAAAATACCAAGGTCCTAACAAAAGGTAAGCAGTGAAATAGTCTGGGTTTGGACAAGCATTGTTCAGGGTAACGCAAGATCGCTGTATATAGGCAAGTCAAAGGTTTCTAGAGGAGATGTTTCACTCAGTTATCTGTGATGTACAGAGTCTAACTGAAGCTGAAGAAACGTAGGATGCAAACAGTAAAGACGAGAGACAAAATAAGCGTCTATTCCGGACTCCTAATTATCAAGGACTAGGAGAGGAAGAACCTGTCCTTGGAAAATCCAAAGCATCACTAAGTTCAGCGAGAAATAACAAGCAGTCAAAATGAAACAGTGACAGTCTCAGTAGGGATGCCACTTCTGCAGCAGGCATGAACTGCAGGAGTGCCAGCACAGCGTCAACCAGCCTGATGTGACCACTGAAAAAAGCAACTCTTCTCACTGAAGTAAAGTTTCACTGCATGACTGAGCAACCCATAACCATATCTGGGTCAGGGACACTGCCTCAGATCCTAAACTCGGAAAAGGACTATCCTCTCCCACTCAGCTTGACCCTTACAGGTAGGAACCTTGGATGCCTTTAGTGCTCTGACATCTGAGGTTTGTACATTGGTCCCAGCAGTGAAAGAGCACAGAGCCAAGCTGATGTGAGACCCCTTTGCCAGTACTAGCAACAAATGTCACATGCAAAAAAGGTCATTTACAGCCTCAGGCAGAGGAATGGAGAGTTCCTCTGGCTCCCTGGGAAAGTACAGGAGAGCAAAGTCTGGCAAAGGAAGTCCTAAGGCTGCAGGAAATAAATTAGGCAGGAACTCATCCAAGAAGCTACTCAACAGCCTCTGTCCCTTCTGAATCCATGGGATTTAGTTGATAAAGGAGAAGCCAGGCACCTAACTGCCTTCTTGTACCCTGGCTTTCGACCAGGACTCATCCCACCCGGCTTTAAGTATTTAACTAATGAGCCAGTCAGCTTCAGAGGGCAAAGCAAGTGTTAGTGGGATCACGCACCCTCTGTGGCTTCCAGCCTCCTTGCGCTGACTGCAGAGTGAGCATGGAGTTTCCAACCTGGGCAGCTTAAATAAATGCTCATATCTAGCTATGATATCTATTTCCCCTTAGAACCCCTTGTTTCTAGCCAGGCTAAGAGCAAGGGGAGGAGTTCACTGCCATGTTAAACCCTAATAACCTGTCCAAAGGGACCAGGAGTGGAAATTATAATGGAAATACCTTTAAACTGGGTAATCTGTGATTTGAAAGAAAGGGAGGGATGTTCAGGGTGATGGTATTATGCCTTCCCAGGTAACCATTACATGCGGCAGAGCCCTGCTTTCATGAAGGTGGCTGAACACCTGCCTATGCAGATGGGAAGTGGTGAATGAATTTCTTGTGTGAAAGGCTTTTGCTTTACCCATTAAACTGTCTTCATCTCAACCCATGAGTTTTCTCACTTTCCTTTTTTTGATTCTCTCCCACATCCCACCAGGGGGTATGGGTGAGTGGCTGCATAGTGCTAATTGCTGGCTGGAGTTAAACCTCAACAGTCCCCCTGTGAAATAAAGATCAGCCCTTTCTCATCACTGGCATATCCATACTTACCACAAACAATTCTCAGTATGAAAAGCATTATCCTGCTTCTGCTTTATATAGGAGTTTTACAGCTGAGGGATCCGAGTAAAACCTCAGATCAATTCAGATATACAGTTCTGTTAGGCATAACACAGCTTACATTTTATTCCACGGCAGCTTAATCCAAAACAGGCCTTGGGAATACCCTATGGTGTGACAAAAGGCAGCACAAGTCACTTTTGTGTGGTGTAGGGAGCAAAGAACTGGAGAAAAACTACAGAAGCCCTGCCTATGTCCAGCAAGTGCATTAAAGAATCCCCATTACAGCCATTACACTTTATGCGTGTACTTTCATTTTCCACTGTCATGAGACACACTCCAAAGGCATATTTGCATTACCAAGGTGTTACCACAGTGAAGTGAAACAGCTTAAAGCTTCTTTTATAGACAATACATCTATTCATGGTAGATAAAAGGATTAAAGATCCTACTAAAATCCATTAGAATCAGAAGTAATACTGAATATAGTTTTATTTTGCACTTTTATTATACCTTTCCTCCCAGGATCTTAGAGCACTTGTCAAATAAGAAATTAGGCCCTGCTACTTTAGCAGCATAAAATAAAAACTCTGCTTTCATGTAGGACAGCTACAGTGACAGCTGAAGGTCACACAGGAACAGAGCCTGGGTACTCTGGCTTGTGGGTTTCTGCTCTGAAGCCCGTTCCCTTTTTTAATTAGAGGGATGACAGTGCCACACACGCACAGCACTCAGGGTAAACATTTGTCTGAGTTCTTCATCTCCTCCTGCCATTATCTGCACCATTTTTATTTGAATGCCTCATTTTTTTTCCAGAGTTTTCTGCAAAATTCAAATGAACCATGAACAAGAGAATGAGAGGTTTATTGAGCCATAGCAGGCTAACACTACCCATGTTGCTGCATGATTTGAATACTTAAGTGGCCCAGATGCTCTAACATTCAATTAATGAATTCCAGAGATTTGGGAAGGGAGTGGAGGAAGAAAAAAAAAAGAAATCACACAAGATGTTGGCTTTGCCATTGCATTACCCTACGTGTCTCACTCTGATGAAGGTTAATGAGAGTTCAAATGCTAAGACATCATTAAATAGCAATAATTAAAGAAGCTGACACTGCTAGAAGCAGCAAACTGAAATAAGCAAGATTTTCCCTTTAAAAAAGGAAGTAGGCAGTTATTGTTTAAACACAACCCTAGCAGGTTTATGAAATCGTTTCCTGTATTCCAAAACATGAGGCAAGCACTCATTAATTGGTATCATAACACATTTAATGCTGTTTGCCTTGCCTTCCCTGATCCCATTTGCCTATTTTTGGATGGTAGCCTCAGCACAAATGAAGCCCATTTGGCAAGGCTGCCCCCTGATCAGACAGACATGTGGTCATCCTGGCTAACGCAGAGCTGCAAGGTGTTCATGCATCTCCCAGGTAAGCATGACGTGAAAACTGACAGGGAGAAGAACTGAAAGGCAGGAAGCACTCTGACCCGTGATATTCTTGGAGCAGCCAGTACAGGATGTAAAAGCTAAGTCAATGTTTGGAAAACTGGAATATTCAGATCCTGAATGCTATGGGCATTTTGGATCACTGGCTAATCCTGCCATAGACTGGCTGGTTCATGAAGTATGCAGCAGAAAGAGGCTGGGGGGGGGGAGGAAGAAGCAATTTCTGCTTCATTTTTCTAATCAATTTGCAGCTGCTAGTTAACATGCATCTTTTGTTAATGACATCAAAACTTCCCACTGTTCAGAAAATTTCACTGATTTGCTGAACACTTAAGAATCACTCAGCGCTGTCAACAGGGCAAGCACTGCCACGGTAAACACCAGTTTGTCTGCTGTTGAAATCTAACTCTGCATTAAGGGAAATGAGGTGTTGGATCCTGGCAAAAGTGATACACATGCACTGGTATCCTATAAAAATCCGACCATCCCATCATTTCCACAGGCCTGTTCCTCACATGGGTTATCCTGATAGATAATCCCAGATGGATTGTTCTAGCTAGCAGAAGGAAGGACAATGAAAGTGCAACAATACTTTTGCCAGTTACAGGGTTACCTATAGACGAACATGCCAAGTTCCGCATTAGGCTTACACATCTCCTGTTGCTGTCCCAAGGATCTGGTGAAGAAAGTCAGTCCAAAACAAGGTAACTTCAAGCCCGTGGTTATATATTTGGCAATAGGATTATCAGTCCAGTACAGTTTCATCAAGGTCTCTGCAGGCAAACCTGGATGATTTCTTTTAGTAGCCCCAGTGAAGAAACCCTTTCTTTCTGTTCTAAAAATACTATCTTGTCTCTGTAGGACCCATTTGGATTAATTTGTTGAAGGATCCTCTTTCAGAGGAAAGAGTTCTCAGCCCCCAGACCCAAAAGGACAGGCACAGATCGTGTGAACTCAAGGAGATGATATCTTAGGATCACTAAATAAAACTGGAACTTTGAACTCAAACTGGATCTGAAACTTGTGAGACCTGTTCCTGAACTGCGAGGTTACTGTCCCACAACAGACAAATCTGCACTGCTGCAAAAGAAAGAAGGAAAAGGAACGCACCATCTAGGTCTCTTAGCATTCACCTGGAGTATCTTTTCAGCCAATTTTAGGTATTGATCATGAGCTTGAAAGAAGAATAGAGAAGAGGCTTCATGCAAGCACAGTTCTAAATATGGTCTGAACACTGCGGGTACAAAAAAGGTGCAACATGTTATACTAATGAAAATACGGTTTGCTTAGATGTCCTTGTACATTTGTGAAGAATAGCATGACATCAGTCAGCGACTAACACTCAGAGAAGAAAGCTAGGTGAAATGGGGGACAAGAAAATCTCTCCTAGTTGAATAAAAATAAACCTGTGTTTAGATACAGTTGGGGAAAGGGAAGGTGAATGTGTTGTTAGAAGTTTTGTGTAATGCAGCCTGCCTCTGAAAGTGGCTTTTTCAAAACCAGATTGACTCTGACATGTCACCTTACTCCTGGCCAATGGCTTCCACAGCATCGATGCAGCATCTGTCATTGCAAACACTTGACTAGCAGTATGCCTCCCTTTGTAAACCTGCCAGCAGTTAGTCAAGTCAAAACTTGTAGTGTTTTTATGAAGGTCCAACATCCAGTATCAGAGCAGACAGGCAGCAAGCTTATTTTCATCTCAAAGTCAGACTAGTACTTGAGGATGGGTCTCAACGGGTGAAAATCCAGCACAGCAATCCACTGAATGTGCATGAATGCCTCCATTGGTCATTTTGTCTTACTCACACTAAAATTATGAGGAAAACACCAGAGAATAAGATGAGCTAAGTAAAAAAAATACTTCTATGCCTATTCCTATTACTAAAGGTATGATGACCTTGTTCAGTCATGACCAAGGGGAATCTAGTTACAGATGACTGGTGGCTGAGCTCCTGACAGTAGAAATATGTCTCCTCTAATAAGTTTTCCCCTGTCTAAGTTAAAATGCTCTGCTGTCTCTTTCTACCTACAGATGTCTTAAATCGGAGGCAAGAACTTGGCAGGAGTTTGAAGCCAGGCAAAATGCACTGCATATATATCCATTGAAGTGGTATAGTTTGAAGCTCAGACAGAAACCTAATTATGAGTTCATAAACTCTTCCCAAGGTTGATTCCCCAGTGGCAGAACCTGGATAATCAACTTCCTAAAGCTGGTCACAAAAAAAAAACCAAACCAAAACCTGTTTTCAGGACAGATTCAGGAGGAAGGAATTTTTCTAGTCGCTTAGGAGTTACAAGACAAGCCAACTGGATCCAAGAGATTAGCCACCCATGATACCACGTCAATAAAAGGGCCCCACTAAAAAACCCCAACAAACCAACCACCCAATCTCAAAAACTACATGCATGCAAAGAGAACTTGACTCAAGTGTCTACATCCGTTTCATGACCTGCACCAGCACCCACAGGTTTCTTATATAAACATTTACCATACTGAAAAGACTTACTCCTCCAGGCTTTTTGCAGAGATTTAACACTGTCAGGGTGGGCTTTCAGAGTCAAAGACTTCTAGAAATAAGTTCCTCAGAGACAGAGATGTCTCAGTATTTGGCTGCTCAAACCTTCATGTCTGCCTCACTACTTCTTGCAAAGCCTTTTCCTACTTTCGAAACAATTATTTCTGAGATAAAAGCACATAAACACCAAGATCATCTAGTCTGCTGTTAGATCCTCATGTTCACAGCAAAGGATATAGAAAAGGAAGGACCAAGAAGATAAGGAGAGTATAATGATAAGTCACTGCACATTAGCAAAATACATTTTTGCTCAGGTTGGGAAAACTAATGAAGAAGCATCTGTAGGTAATTTATATTTATATAATATTATAATTCTGCTTTTATGTGTAACCTTTTGGTCACCCCTTACATTACATGTTCTGAATTATACCGTTGTCTTTTATCCATGGCTAGCGCTCCTGTATTACTCCAGCCAAATGAAACAATGTTATCGTAATCTCTTTAAAGCTTATCATCAATTGTCAGTTATCCACAGCACTAGGATTAGAAAAGGAAATAACAAAGTTGGGCAGAGCAAAAGAAATTGATAAGGTGAAATAGGTTTAAATTGGACAAAGCAGTCACTGTATTTAATATATATATTTTTTGAAAGGTTAAGAAGTAGAATAAGATCATCAATATAAAAAAGCTTTTTGAAAAGATTAAGATCAAGATGATTCCTAAAGAACATGGGTAATTGGCTAGTGAACAATCAAAAGACTTGACTATACTGTGGTTTCTTTTTTTCATAGAGTGCATTTAAATGCTTCATTTCATCTCCCACTGTGATTTATACTACTTTTATACAGACTGTCTGACAAGAAAGTTTTGGCCTTCAAATCAGATAGGTCCTCCAGGAACTCAATTATTCACCCAATGAAAAGCTACATGAAAGCCCTTCATCTAATGATTTTTTTTATTCTGCCAGAGAATCGTAATGAAGTGATGCCCCAGTCAAACAAGATGGTGGACAAATGGGATATTTGCAGACAGCACGTTCAAAATTATATATGGACAGTATTAAATTACTACCGAGTCATCAATTTCACTATGTCAAGTTTTCTCATAATTATAAGGAGGCTATTCCTAATTTTCAAAAGTAATATGTAGGATGCAAGATCGTACACAGCTGTTTCAGAGAAAATCAGAAGGTTTTGCCTGTTAAGATTGCCAAGAAATTGCAACATGAAAGCACAATAATTTGAAGTTTTGGCATGTGCTTCAACATAAACACGCAGCACACACATGCAGGTACAGCAAAGAAATATCAATATTACTTTTAGAAACGTGTATAGAAAATCTCCATTCCAGCATCCACTTGCTTTCTGGTCAAATGACCAGTATCCTCTCTCTACCAACACTAAAGGTAATGCATATCCACCATCACCTTCATTCACTTAGAAACAAAAAGAATAAAAATAGGGAAGAAGCTAATAACAGAGGCTTCTGCTGACATTTTGCAGGAAACTATATACATTATATTTTACAGGAAACTATCCAAGAGGCCAGGTGCACATGAGAACAAGTAGTTACAATACCCTTTCCTTACTCAAATGCTTCAAGATTTAAAGGAATTGAGAATGACGAAATGAAGAGAAATTGAGGTGCAAGAGAAGCAGTCAAACACAGTGGGGTTATGACTGCTCAACCACATAAAATACTGTCACTACCATTAGCCCTCTGTTTATGGTGAGCTTGTACAAAGTTTGTTTTTCAGAAGGAAAATCCTTTAACCTGCCATGCCTGTTTGTTCACTTGGAGATGATGCGTATACTTCAAAAGATTGCATTTCTAAAGCTAAGCGACAGATTCTGCAGTGATGCTAGGAAGGCATCTACTGAGTTTTGCCCATTAACATCACACAAGGTAGTAATCTGTGACGTGGTATCCACTTTCTGTTTCATATTTAATTGCTAACAACCCCATACTGGGAATCAAGTTTGCATGAAGAAAAAACTTTCCATAATAAGAAACAAACCACGCTAAACATCTGTCTGATTTGAGTGTTATGCGGGGTACCCTGTCTCTCACCCTCTGTTAATGTACCTAATATCCTCAGGAAATAGCACAATAGTAATACAATATTCCAATGATCCACGTATCTCCACCTAATAGTCCACTCTCTTCCCTTACTCCACTGAGCATGAAGACAAATTATATATGCTTTTTAAATTCATTCTTTCAGTAATAAAGCAGCTTATTTACCAGTTATTGCATGCATTAAAATGTTGTCCCCTGAAGGTACAATTTTTCACCATATCCTGTCCTTATTTTAGCATCTGTTAGACCAAACTATATTTGCAATCTCTCTGTGTACTAATATCTGACCCTTGGCCTTGAGGTAGGAATGCTGATGCCCAGCTTTATCTGACAATTCTTGTTTTCCTGCAGTTCCCGCTGAAAGTAAATGAAGATTAGTTTTCTTTCAGGGTTTATTGATTAAGAGCTGCAAAGGAAGGTGGTTGTGAACTAACTTAGGTCATAATTGCTAAAATAGGTCTCAGGAGCAAGAACAGTCATTTTCTTGCAAAGATAACTGAAACAACATAACCACCTATGCAAGCTAAACACACACAGGATTTAGGAGTAGCTGGGGCTTTGTATTATAAACAAACACCACAGAGAAGTGTGTTTCCCCCCTCCTTTACAAACTCTCTCATCACTTTCCCTTAAGCCTAGGAAAGCAAATGGTGGTGATCATAAACTCAGAGATGCTACTGTGTGGTCACATATTTTCTTCTTACACAGTGGCTTTCATCAAGGATCTCAAATTACTTTTAGAGCACTGGTTAATCCCTACCTGTGAGATAAGCATTCTCATGCACACAGGAGGACACAGGGTGTTCAACAGCTTATCCAAGGACACAGAGTTCATGAGCTGCAGAGCCGGTAATTGAACCCAGCCTTGGTTGGGAAGCAGGGTAGGTGAGCTCCAAAGGATGCTTCCAACCCACATGACTTTATACAATGCTGCACAAACACATCACCCCTCACATGAAGTAGTCTTATAAGTACCTTCCCACAATTATTAAAGAAAATCACCATGGGTTGCAAAATAAAATTCATACATCCTACAAAAGCAGCAGCAGGCAGGAAAATGGCCTCAGGCTGGAAAGACATTATGTTGGAGGAGGCTGGAGAGAGTGGGCCTAACAAGAATTTAGGGCTTAAATTGGTTCCTGCTGAAGACAAAAACAGATCATCTATCACATCCCAACAGAATTAAACCCCAGATCTAACCCCAGGCTCTTGGGAGCAGGCATAAATAACAGGATTTCCACTGCAGAGCAAGACACTGAAGAATACCACTTACTATTAACTTCTTGATAGTGAAGAGACTGCAGTGGAACCATGAACTTGGCATTTGTGTACTGCGGTCTATGAAGTTTGGCATCACCATCTAGTTTAATACCAGAAAAAAAACCCCACAGAACTGTCATTTAACTTCTATAAAGTAACCATTTTCTTTAATCTGTGCTTAATATTGAAATTACTTCTCATGAACTAAATATGTTTGGGAAGTACCTGGCAGGTATTAGCAGAAATCCTTCATAAACATGTAAAAATATTTAGTATTCTTGTAGAAGGCAATGAAGACATTTGATTTACTGAAAGTGCTGTTTAAGCTTCAAAACTAGACAGGAGTAAAGCGCATTACAACCTAAACTTAACCAGATCTTAAAGAAGCTGTCCAGGGAAGTAATATATGAAATATGCACAGAAATACAAGTTCAAGAACACATACAAAATATTAGATGAATGGCAAAAATCAGTGCTGCGTGTTTGAATGCTGCTTTGTTTAATAAGCAAATTGCCAAAGTCCTTCATTTTCTACATTTTGCAGTTCCTGAGCCCCAGCCCTGCTATACCTAATATTTTTCTCTTCCTGTATCTACAAAGAACAAGTCTCTCCTGTGAGCAAAAACCCAACCCACACACCAGTTCCTCACCCTCCCTGCCCTCTCTGTCAATGCACTGGTTATCCTATTTTCTTGCCTTAAGTTTATACGCTTGCTATTAAGCATAATTATTGGACTCTACCCTTCAGCACAAAGAGCTAGTTTCAGGCATTCCTTTCAAATTCAATATAGATTTCTGTGGTGTGTAGTCAGTAAGCCTGACAGAAAGACTGACTCTAAGTGAATAGATAATAGGCCCATGTTCTTCACTGTTCACTGGGCAACTCTGCTTTCCACTTACTCCTACTCCTTTGATCATACAAGAGCAAAAAAAACAGAAATCGTGACAGTCACTTTAAGGAACCAACATCAAGGGTCTCATACAAAATTATCACAAAAATAACTAAATTTTGGCCCCACAGAAGACTCTGAACCCAGCTGTGCTGACTGACCATCTCACCTAACAAGATCCACTTCAGCTGAATGGTTTCTGGTTATTACTAGCATTGACTTTCTTCGGGTTGCTCAGTAATCTGCAGATCACAATCATTAGTATCTTAATATCTAAAAATCTTTAGGTGATATTGTGAAACAAACCTTGAGAAAAGATGCAATCAATAAGTATTTCAGAACAAATACGTTGGAAACAGCATAAGAGAGGGATTTGAACTAGCATCTACAGTGCAGAAATAGGTGTCAATGCTCATCTACCCTTCATAAAATAGCAATGGGGGAAAAATATCTGTATGCATTACAATGAAATCTTCCTTTTCACTTACGCAAAGGAACTTATTTGCTGAATTCTGAGGTTGAAATATCTTGTTTCAAATAAAAACACTTGGAAATATTAGAAAACTAAATTAGATAAACTCTCTCTGGATGTTCTGTAGGACTATTTTGGCCTCAGAAGCTGATCCCAGGTAGGATTTATGGCAATTGCGAAGTCAAACCCATTTTTATTTCAGTACATCTCTTGTCTCACAAGGACAAGGGGTAATGGGTTTAAACTTAAACAGGGGGAGTTTAGATTGGATATAAGGAAGAAGTTCTTTACTGTGAGGGTGGCGAGGCACTGGAATGGGTTGCCCAAGGAAGTTCGGAATGTCCCGTCCCTGGTGGTGTTCAAGGCCAGGTTGGACAGAGCCTTGGGTGGCATGGTTTAGTGTGAGGGGTCCCTGCCCATGGCAGGGGGATTGAAACTGGATGATCTTAAGGTCCTTTCCAATCCTAACTATTCTGTGATTCTATTTTATATATATCTATATCTAGATATAGATATATTTCTTTTTTATGTAAATATATATACAAACAGACACAGAGGCCAGCAAGTCAACCTGACTGAAAAAGTACCTGGGTGATATAATCTGTTTTGTAAGACTCTTAAATCAGTGATACTCAGAAAGAAATGATGAGAGGGACAATATTCAAGGGAGAAAGGACTGTGTAAGCAGAGTTCCCCATCCCTAACATCTAAATTTGGAAAGAAAAGTAAAAGCCACTCACAGTTCTCTGATACTGTTCAGGCAAGCACCTGGAGAAACAAGCATTTAGAAAAGCTCCTTTTTCACGTCTCTACTTTTTGCTCTTCCATTTTAGGATTCAGTTTGAAATGATCCTGTCTATTTCATAAACAACCCAATTATATTCTTTGACCTTGATTAGGATTATCTGGGTATGTTTCTCCTTTGCAAATATGGCCACTGTAGCTCAGTAATAATTGCATCCACTTGATTTTCCTATAAGTGAGAAAAGACAACACAGAGAGGAGACCCACACTCACCCTTTGCCTCTGAGCCTACTCCTCCTCCGATTCTTCTCAAAACGCCACCATTTGGTGACTTTGCAACACAGTGTGATCCGAATTTCAGTGGCAAAGCCAGCTTCACTCACATCAGCAGAAATACATGGAGCATCCAAGAATAAAAGCTCACTCATAATCCAGTTGTAGAGGCCTGAGAAGCTACCACATATCAGCCGAGATTATTCCTGTGGTTCAATATGCTGAGGTTGTGAAATAAATAAACCTATCTTAAATCTCTGTAAAGGATGTTTGGGCAGAATGATGCTGCTTCTCACCAGAGAGGCATAAGAACTGCCCCAGAAGCAGCTCCTGTGGCTCAGCTGCTGTAGAGTGACTGGAACAGCAGATGAAATTTATGTGATTTAGTCAGGTGTCTGTGTATACTTTTTCAGCTGCTTCATGTGTGTGAGCACATACAGCATGTGTATGTGGTATTTATATTGCCTTGCACTGTGTAAGATTTTAAGGAATTAGCCTCAGAAATCCTCACTACACATTTGGGTAAATGTCTGAGGTGATGAAGGCACTAAAGACTTGCCATACTCTGATGTTTTTAGCAAGCTCTGCCTGCAGATCCCTCAATAGTTCTGGTTCAAGATCTTAATACTTAGTTTTTAAACACAAGCTTCTTGGTTGACAGAAAAACAAACACACAAAAAGCTTCTCCACTAAGCATAATACTTCACTGCTGGAAAGATGTTTAACTTTTCCTTTGTTCTTAGTCTTGCAGAGAAGGGGGAAAGAGCTGAAATTTCCTGGTCCAAGTTACTCTCCTCACACTGCATCAGAGCTGGCTAAATCAGTCACGCTGCATTACGTTTCATGGCTGATTTAGCCTCCTATGATGAGTCACTGCAGTCAAGCGTCAGCAAAGAGATGTGCCACTTAAGAAAAAAAAAATGAGGGCAGGTACTCTGTGTCTAATTTTGCCTTTAAAAATTGATAATTTCTATTATTTTTAAGCATGGTAGGAGTTTATGTGACTTAAAATTATAACCATCATCTTTATTGTTTATTAATTCCTGTCTGGAGGCCCCCAGAGCGAGTGGGACTGTTGCACTAAGCACTGCACATTTGTGTGGGAAAAAGCAGTGACAGTGTTCCTTGCCACCTCAGCACACCAGCGTAAGCAGGGGAAAGAGGGAGTTCAGAGCAGGAGGAGTTTTCCTCAGGGTTCCCAGTCCTCAGACTATAATAGCCCCCAAAACACCAAAGACTACCAAAAACAAAGTTTTCCAGATGTTTTCAAGGGCATGGGGATGAAGGAGAAGAGGAAAGCTGAGACAATTAATGACACAGACTCTGATAATTAATAAGATGAGCAGAGAAGTCAAGTTTTAGTGACCTTGACATCTCATTTTTCTCCATTTAGGCAGCCTTGTCTCTATGGAGATGAGGACTTCAACAAGAGTTCCCCAAATCTTCCTGCCCCAACAAAAATGATAGTGCCCAGTCCTTCTGTCTAACACATCATCTATGTGCTATGGAAAAGCAGATGAACAAACAGGTTACTGGCATACTTTAGTAGAACATGGATCCTGCTCTGATTGCAGAGGAGGCTTTTTGGCCTCTGTTTTGTGTTGTTTTTCTACAGCATCGTCCAGAGTCTATTTCACTGTGCCCAGCTCACAGTATAATCCTGGAACACTATATAAATCATATTCCCAGGATAGATCTCCTCTTCCCCTTTTTTTTCCTGCCTTCTTTTCCTACTTCCTCTCATTTGCCTTTAGATGCCTGGGTAGATTTAGATTAATCTTAGGGATGAAATGTTACACTGAAGGGTTGTATTAATGCCTGATCTAGCTACTGCATCCTACTGTAATTCATGTACATAAGTAATAAAAATAATCCTCTGGGAAAAATATTCTAGGGAATGGATTTTTCTCTGTGACTGTCAGCACATTTTCATTCTAAAGAAAACCAAAAAAGACTTTCTAAAAAGATATTGCAGTAGAAACCTTTAATGGGAATATCTATAGGTAGCTGATCATTCCAGTTCGCTAAAGGTAGTTTGTTTGCAGTCTAAAATGAGTGGGAAAACTGAAAACCCAAAACCCAAAATACTGACAACTACATTCCACATATTTTTTGCCTTCATTATTACTTTGCAGTTTTTAGTTTGAAGAAGCCAGAGATCAGACTTTTCCACATAGTGCAGAACCCCTTCAAGTACCACTTAATCACTTGCCGGCAGCTAAATGAGCGCTCCAAAAAGACCCGGTCCTGTCCTCTTCACATGAGCATAATGTATCAGAACCCAGGTGCACCACTTCTAAAAAGCAGAGTTAGCACCAATTTTTCCTACTGTTAAGTCTCATTTAAGCAACCTTCTAAAAATAAGCATATTCTAATTGAACTGCTTACAGTACTTGACAGCATCTTTTGCCACAGAAAATTTAAAGTGCTTTTTCCATTTCTAAAAAGGCAGCTAGGAAAAATAATAGTAATAAAAAAGAGGCAGTTCATCCAAGGCCATAAAAGATCATAGCTTTTCTACAGAATTAATATGCACGATGTAGATCAAACAAGTAGGTGATAATTTTTAAGCTGTATTTATTTACAGGGTATATTAGTGGAGGAAAGGAAAAGAATTTGCCTTCGCTTCACTACACACACTGACACGAACAAGTAATCATTCAGATGCTTTTAAGAGATGCAGTCTTGCTTGTACAACTCTGTGGAGTCACGGAGAAATGAATGTAGATTACAGCAGCAATAGAGAAGCTATAAATACACATACTCTGCCAGTCACATCTGGTGGGTTTTTTTAATATAAGATCATGGTATTGATATATTTCTTCTTGTAGATGATTTAAACAGTTATTTAGGATGTCAAGATTAAAAATAGTCTTTTAAAGAGTAGGTAAAGGTATGATCCCTTGATTTTCTTTACTACACTTTCTAGACATATAGTTCACCTCAGAAAAAAGCTGCTTGCTTATGGAATATCCCAGCTATTGATCAAAGATAAGGCCTTTAAACAAATAGGAAGCTTAAAATAAATGGTATTATGTGGGAAAATAAAAACATAACACACCAATTAATTCAAATAAGCGTAGAAAGGATTAATTTTAACACAATTTGACTTTCAAAGGTAAGGTAGTCTTCATAAATTTCCTAACGTTAATGCCTATATCAGCATGTTCTAGATGACTTTACGTTTTTGACTGGTTTACAGTAAAAATTGGGAAGGGGGTGTAGGGTTAAAAATAAGAAGCATGTTTTAATTGACTTGTTCTCAAAAAAGGATACAGCAAATCTTCCCTCTGCTATCTCAACCCAAATAACTATGATCATTTGTCATTTCACAGCTTCACCCAGCTCAAACTGGGAAAGATTTCTAAGCCCTTAAATAGTCAAACGTTGACACCATTTTCTGTCTGGTTTTAATGATTATTCTTTTAGCTTTTTTTTAAATTCATCACTCCCTGACATACTGTCTGCCCCTTCCACCACCTCATATAAATATCAAAACAAAAAGGAGAAAATATGGAAATCCACTCTTACAGCAAAGGTATTTCTTCATAGCAGAATAAAAATCACTCAGGCTAACAATACTGAGGGAAATCTTGAATCTTCTGCTGGAACAGGTAGAGGAACCATGGAAGAATTCAGATAGGAAAAACTTCTTTCTGTCTCTAGGCCAACACACTACTTTAGAAGAACCAGCTTCACAAGTGGTATAGTTACGTCCAAGACCATCCAGAGCAGTACGTAACACAACTCATCTTTATTACGGGTCAAGCCTTATTTTTCATGGGGGAGCTAACTATATCCAAAAAGAACAGGAAAAGAGAGACAGAGCAGGCTTTCAAGAGATGGAGACAGTTCTATGTGAAAGCTAGCATGGAAGATATGCCACACACTGACAAATAAAGGTCATCCAAGCTTTATTTAGGACAATAAAGAATTCTTGCATTCAAAAGACCACCTGACTATCCTAAAAGTCTGATTGCCAACTCATAAGGAAATTTTAAAAGATATTTCACTTTACCCACTGAAATTTGTACTGAATCTTCCATTTTGCATGATGCATTTCTAAAGCCAGTATCATTCTTGGAACACTACTAGAAATATTGCACAAAGCTATTTGTCAGGCCCTAATCAAATACCAAAATTGGTTGTGATGGAATGTGCAGTTACTCATCCTGGACAACACTTGCTGTCTAAACAGATAGAGATTTAATAGCCAAAGGGAGCAGTTTCTTAATTATTATTTTTTAATCATCAGTGCAGTCATCTCATTAATATGAGCCAAAAGGAACTTGACCTAACATAATACACTATGTCAGAAACGAACAAAAGAGCATTCCTTTCTAATCACCAACCATTTTCAATTAAAATGTCCACATTTGGATTCAAACATACTGCAAGAGACTTGTTATGGTGAATAACCTAGCTCTCTTAAGCTAGTCAGTCTTATGTGAATAAAAGATCAAGGTAAATCAGTAATTAATTATTCCTTCAGACAATCATATACTATGTATGTACCACAGAAAAGCATGTAAAAGGGCTGGGTGCTAGATCCTGCTCTTGGGTCCTAGCATCCCATTAGAATAAGATTCATGAGAATTTGACTCACTTCTGAATTTTCCTTTTCATTGATGATGTTTTGGTTATGCTACGCTGTGCTTTAAGGTAACTCAGATTTGGTGGGCCTGGATGTACTCAAAGCAATGACCAAAATTAATGATAACATTGCCATGTTAATGACAATGAACAATTAACAGAGGCTTTCAGTCCACTTCCAGGATTTCCAGTGTTTCATGTAGATAGGCCTAAGCCAGACCAGCCTTATATGAGAACACCCTACTGAGCACACTGCCACCAGTGCACATTTTCCAAGAAGCTAATGCAATAAGTAACAGTGTCTAGAAGTTTGGCTGAGAAAAAGAGGTCACCACATGCTTGGCAACACATCATTAACTTGCTAATTATGCGCTAATGGACATCTGATATTTCGAAACCACTACTTGATGCAATTACGTTCCACTTCCCTACATTAAAGGGAAGATATAATAGCACTACATCATCCACCTGATACATTTTTGTACATTTTTTTAAAGCCCACTTAGATCAGAATACATGAGTCACTTCTACCCACCACTGATAATAGATACCACAAATAAAACTAGTTTTGGTACTCAAATTGAAAAAAACAATATCTAAAAATCTTTGTTAAGCAACCAGTCTTACGTATTGGGTATTAGGAATACTTGCAGATTGAAAGGGTTCTTCAGAGCTGTATGGGATGAATTACAAGGTTTGGGCCAAAATCTGTTGAATGTCCTTTAGTCCCAGGTCCATAGCATCTGAGCCTATGCTAACAAAATAACAGTGCTTTTAGTTTTATATCATGACTAATTGTGCATGCACCTGTTCTGTTAGCGGGGTAATAACAGCACAGTTCACCATGGAAGCCCAGGGCAGGAGAAATTGCTGACTCCAACTTCAAGCTCAGGGAAAAATAAAAGAGAAATACCATATTTCCATTATTTTAAATGTACCTGAAAAGGAGCTGTGTCCACTGCCTCCCTGCTGGATATTGCCATCTTTCTCCTAGGTTTCCTGAAACCTGAAAAGGTTTCTCCAGTGGCATGTTCTGCCTAGATATAATAGATACCTGCTCCCACATAACTGTTCATTTCCTACCTCCTTCCACAAGTGGTGAACCATGCGTAGCAGGTAAACCATGGACATCTTGCCTGGAGGTCCAGAGGATAACTGTAGAAGTAACAGCCACTGAGGAATTCCATTACCCTTGAGTTCCTAAATGCCTGCATTAATGGCAGGGTCTTTACATTTCAGTCCTAGCACTGGGATTCTTCCTCTTCCACTTTCCCTTGGGGGTAACATAGTCCCCATATCTTACTGCACCAAACAGAAGTCACCATTTTACCACAGCTGACTTCTTTACTGCAGGTGTCAAGAAGAAAAAAGGAATAGAGACCCAAAGCTTTGTAAAGACAACAGTCTCCCTTCATGGACTTCAATGGACAGAAGCTGCTAATTAATGGTGTGTATTTCATGATGACATTGGAATTCCCTGAAAGGATACAACTTCCACACCCACATTCTTCAGACTTCCATTTTAATATGTAAGTACCCAAATAACTTCAGAGCCCTCTGATCTGTACAAAGGTATCCCTGATGCTGAAAGCCTGATGACTGTTATTCCTTAACCCCCTGCAGACAGAAACTCCAGCTACATGCTCAGCACTGAGGCACCCATATAATGCCTGAGGAGCTGAATCAAACCATGTGGAAGAAGCAGACAGCAGCACCACAAGAAACCCTGCAGAGAGCAGCAGGTCCTAAATATTGCCTGCTCTGGCTCAGGTTGAGTCTTTGCCAGGGAAGAGTATATTTACTTCGCACCTTTCTCTTGTGCAAGGATGGGAAGAGGAACCTAGATCACCTTTCTTTAAGCTGGATCTTCTCACAAGGTAGAAGATCTTTCATCAGTGAACGCTGATTTTTGTTGTTGTTGTTTTTAAATGGAGAAGTTCTGGCAGGACTGAGGACGTACACAAGTAGTCCTTGTTATCTCTCAATTTTTAGCTACAATGTCAGTGCCAGGTATATGCAAAATGTGGTGGGTGGCCCCAGGAGCCAGTTATGAAGAAAGTTCCCCATTTTTTTTTCTTCAGCCACACAAGACAGCATTTCCCTCTCTGCAGAGCAACAACATGAAGACTTGCATGCCATCATCATAGACAAAACAGCAGTAGGTACTTTCTCTAATACCTGAAATACAGCATCTGGTTTTCAAGCAGAACTGACCCAGTGTAGCTCAGACATGAAAGAGCATTTATACAGCATCCCAAAAACAGTTTTAAACCATTTATTTTAAGAACCCCATAGTGGATCCAAGGGAGAAATTTAGCCCCAATGAAATATAAATGAAATTCCATCAGGAAGGCATGTTTACATTGCAGCCCCAAAGGGGTTTTTTTCAAAGTTACTTGCATCCTCAGATAATTTTGCTACCATGATTTATAGATAGCCAGGGAAGACCTTAGATGAAAATCACATGTGGAAATCTGCAGTGCTGCCAGGTTGCCTCTGGAGGGAAGAAAGTGCTGTGAAACTTCTGGAATGGTTTAAACCTCTGAGCCCCTGCAAGGCAATTTGGATTACACAATGGCCTATAGCAACATGCTGTTCTTGAATACACAAAACATAAATATAGCAAATCGAGTTAATAGGTTTTGTACTGCACATCTTGTTTTGTTTTAGACACAGCTACAGAAGCAGCTTCCAATGCAGTCCAGCTTCTTTCATGATTGTTTTGGTCCAGCTCATGCCTATTTATGCAAATATCTATTTCAGAGTGGTGATTGTAAAAAGCAATTGCAAATTAGCAAGCACTGTTCAAGGACTGTAAGGAACTGCTTGGATCAGCCCCCTCCTCCAACCCAGACAATCCTGTAAGAAAAGCCAGGATCAAAAAGGCATTTAATGATGTCTGCTTTCCCCCTTTCTCTCTGCCCCTTCTTGTAAACTTCTCAAAGGAAGTTTTAGCTGTCAGAGATGATACCGCATTGGTAGGTATCATAAGCAACCAAATATCAAAGGTCATTTATAAATAGCACTGCCACCCATGGAAGACAGGCAAAACTTCATGTGGAAGAAGGCGTCAAGTTGGACACACCTACCATAAAACAAAAGCACAGGCTTAAACTAGTCTTGTTTTTGCATCTTCGTAGACACACATTCCCACTAACAGCAATTACGTATGTCCTGCTACCTAAGAGCACCATACAAGCGTAGCTAGACAAAGATAATCAAGATAGCGATCACCACTGTAATTTAGGTTGTCTGGAGGGCCAAGTATTGTCCCTTCATATAACAATAGTTCAAAAAACCCATGAAGGCAACATGCTCATCTTCTGATGAAGCAGCAAGCACAGTGAGCTGAGGCTGTGCCCAGACCTGCAAACCTTTGCAGGCTGGACAGGAACTGAACAGGCAAGAAGCACAGGGAGGGAGCTGAGAAGCAGCTCCTCAAGACAGCCTATCTGGAAAAGCAACTTAAAACCTGAGAGTGAGCAACATTTGGTTCTACTCCATTCAGTAGACCAGGGTAACATGTTATTCGTAATTAAGTAGAATTGCACAATGAACTCATGGCTCTGCTCAAAAGAAAGAAAGCCCTCACCCATGATCTCGAATCTTGGCAATTCAGTCCAAGAGGACAGAGGGCCATCTTCAGAGACGCTCAGACTGCTGCAGTCCCACATTTTAAGGAAGAAAGCCCACCAGATTTGCCATGAAGAATCCCAGCCTAAGGCAGGCAAGACGCAAGACAAAGTACTTGGCTAGCAAATTATTAAAGTGCGATTGTTCTCCCGTAGTCACCTCCTGCATCTTCTCTTTGGTTTTTGGCATCCTTCCTGTGCAGAGAATACAATTCATTTCCAAGCAGCAGACTGTTTACCACATCACAGTCACCTTGGGGGTGCAGGGTCTAGCTGGAGCTTCATCTGAGAATACCTCCTGCCTGTGACAAGAAGGTCCCTAGCACATACATCCTTCCTTAGCATCAGAATCTGAAACAGGCCTCCAAAAAGTGACACTGTAACGTACACATATTTTGGGTAAATTGCACAGATTTATTTTCTTCCCTAGCTGAAAGATACCCAAATGAATGATTCCATATGTTTGTAACCTTTCTCCAATCTGTGGTGGATTGTTTTATAACCATTTGCAGGCAGCTGATACATTGAGGGACTGCTCACCCCTCACAGCAGGAGCGGTTTCATCAGCTCAGAGCCTGCTGCCCATATGCAAGCCTCCTGAAATACTCCAGGCCTTATTATATCTCCCCAGTTATAAGACTCATCCCTGTTATTTAGCTTAAGGTGTGCAAAAAAACCCAGAGGTATAGTTACAGTGCTGGGGATAAGGTGGTAGAGGAAAAACAAGGGAAAAAAATAAAAATCACACTAGAGAAGGAGAAGAAAAACTTAAAGGAGGATTACAGGAACACAAAATGTATTCAGCTAGAAAGACCCAACATAACTTGGTTATTGACTTCATAACAATGTACACAACTGAACCTTCCCAAGGCTTTGCACATTAATTCATAGTTCACCTGGCTCTGTTAGCTGGGCAAACCAAAGCTCTACACTCCAGCTGTTTGAAAAAAAACCTTTCTAGGCTTGGCAGGCAGCACTGCTTTCCAGCTTCATAGCTGCAGATGAACATCCACCACTGATTCAGTGCATACCAACATACACAACCACCTCTCTCTTTAGGGGCTAGCAGGACCAGGCCAAGAGCTGAACAAAGAGGACAGGGAACTTCAGCATTTGCCTTCGTCAGCCACAAGAGGTGCAGAAAACCCATGAAACCATCTCAGCAAGAGGCAGTGTGTGATCACTGTGGGAAACTGTGTGTTAGGAGAGGGCCTCATTACACATAGCACAAAGCATCAGAAGGTGGGTGGATATTTCCGCTAGGAAGCAAGGAGCGGGGTGTGCTTAATAAGAACCTGGCACATTCATCAGCTCATTTCATTGACACTGAAGCCATTTGAAAAAACACATCAACAAGCAGATCAGGGAAATTATTCTGCTGGGTTGCAGAGTATGCCTTTCCCGAGCATTATCATCTCTGAGCTTTAATCCAGAGACACTTCAAGACAAGACAGGGAATTTTATGTCCCATCTCCTGTTGATCAGCTGGCAGGTATAGCAAGGAGACCTGGGAGATTCCCTTTTTAAGTGAAAAAGCCCATTGCCAGCAGCAACTGATTGGCATTAATGCAAATAAGCCATTCCAGAGTTTAAGTCAACCATGCTACATGTCAGCATCCCATTACTGCATTGCATTGTGTAAATCAACCTCAAAGAAAATACAAATATGAAAGAAGAAACTATAATCTCAGCTGACATCACTCTATCAAGTGCAGCCTCAGCTCCCAGACCCATGCAGGAGTTATATCCAGGTTCCTGCAAAACAGGTTGCAGTCTTTTCACTGGCTCTCCATTTACCTCCACTGTTTTATTTACTCAGCATTAAGGGCAGGCACCTGAATACTGAAGAAAAAGGAGCTGAGAGAGTGGGACTCCAACATGCAGCCCATGCTGTTAGCATCACTGGAACAGCAAACTCTGCCCAGCATGTTAACCTGTGCTGACCATCTTGCCCCAGCTCCACCCTTCCAGGTCAGGTCCAAGTCCACCTCTGTGAACCCAGGAATGTTTTGTGCTCCAAAAATAAAGAGGAAAACAAGTTTGAAAGACAGGTATTATTTAATGCTTTCTTGGAAATACTGGATTTGCTAAGCGCTGAATTCTCCTCAGCTCATCTTCAGGGTCTCAAACCCTGCTGCCATCTGCTTTTGCTCACTTATTTGCTCAGCCTAAGCTCAAGTTTTGTTTTCAGGGATGTAGGTCCAATCTAATTTGCATTCACTGTTCCATTTGTGGTCCAGCCTTGGTGCTTTCTATATGCCTGATGAGTTTCCTCTTCCTCTAGCCATTCTGTTCTTTTCCTCCATTGGGCTATGCTAATCCCATTTTTTAATCCCACCAGTGGCTTCATTTCACCTGCTGCTCTAAATCCAAGCTTCTTGCTTGCCATTCACATCTCCCCAACAACTCATGCCCCTTTTACCCTTGCTCCCTTCAAAATCAAACCTCCCAACCAGCTTCTGTCTTCCGCTCACTCGTGAAAATCTCACCTTCCACCCATGCATAAAAGTGCACTATTTCCTATGTGCCTAACCACAACTCTTCCACTCATTTCTTTACAGAGGCATTGGTTCAGTGAGACCTTTCAAACAAATTCACCAACAAATTGTAGCAAAGAGCTGTGTGTGTACCACTTTAAGAACAAACATTGGTGATCTGATTCACCCCAGACATTGCTTTCTTGAATGTAATATCCCCTGCCCTGTTCTGTTCATGAGAGCACTGGAGCAGGGACTGTGATTTCCTGTTTCGTGAGGCACAGACCACACTGTCAGTGCCTAATAAACACTGGGCAATGTTTCATTTCCCTATAATTAGTTGCATCATTTGACTCATGCTGCAGAAAGGGAGGCATAAAAGCAATGGACAGGATTCTTGATATCTGTAAAAGTGGATCAAATTCAAAAGCAGCATCCAAGGAATGCTTAAAAAACAATAAATCTGCAAAGACATCACCATAAACTAAACTAATCCTCCTGTAGGGATTACATACCCCATTCAGTCAGAGGAAGGAGATTTAGAAAAGACATTTCTGTCCAAAATTATCTTTACATTATAGAAATGCTTGGTGGGCATAGTGGGGAGGTAGGACAGAGGAACAGGAAGGACAAAAATATTTTCCTTTACTGCATAACACATTGTACTTGTTTTTGCCATTCACAGAATCATAGAATGGTTTGGGTTGGAAAGGACCTTAACATCATCTAGTTCCAAGCCCCCTGCCATAGGCAATTCAAGATCTCAGAGTATTTTCCCAGTGGATGATTGTTGGTTTCATCTATTGCAAGAAGAGTTAGAAACTCCAGAGGCAGAACTAAATGCAGGAAAAGTAATCCAAGCAACAAAACAAACTGGAGATACTTTCATGGTACCAGGATAGGAAAAAAAAACCCTATAAAATATTACATAGCCAGGAACTACTTCTTGTACATCATGATATAAAATAGACATTATCTTAATCTCACCCTCAAAACCTACAAGCACATGGTTATATCAGTATCCAGCTTTGATCACATAACACCACACCCACCAGCTTTATCAGGGCTGCTGCAAGCCTCAGCCCCTCTAGTCAATCTGCAGCTGATCTTTTCAAGTCTCCATGATGATTTGGCAGTGGGAAAGGAGACTTCCTGCAGGACACCAACCTTCACATTGAACCTTCATTAAGTGCTTCTCTAGCTGGGGTGCAGCAGGTTATGGTAAGGTGGAGTTTGCTTCCACTTTATGCCTAGGTATATTAAGGCCTGAAAAAAAGATGTTGGCAGGTACTGGCAGCAAGAACAGCAGTGGTTGTCATGTGGATGGTTCAGCACAATTAACTGCACTGATACTAGCTGGATGCGTGTCACTCAAAGGGAGACTGCATAGTTTCAGTCTTGATGATGATGTCTATAGGAAATTTGTTTCAAGAGCAAGGAACAAGAAAAGAGCAGAGCAGAGTCTCAGTGGAGGAATGATGAACATCTGGTCTGAGGCAGAAAACACTTCTGGAGATGATGGTCATGCAAATCACCGTCTGTACAGGCTCAGAACAAAGAGTGCACATAGCAGATGATATCTAGGCTCACGCTGCCGTTTAAATAGGATCTGCTAAGAAACAAGTATGCCATTTTCATCTGTAGCAGATTCAGTTTATGACATGCTGGGCCTGACTGGGCTCCTCTGCTAAAGAAATTAAAAATTCCTGGAGCCAAAGACACTAGAAGGTGGGACATTTTGCCTGCTAATCCCTCATCCCCCCAGGATGTGGAAGCTCCCAGCTCATGCTAGATCAGTCACAACACTTCGGGCAATCTGCCACCTTGGCCCCATTCAAACACTAGCCAAACATCATTAGGAAAGCTACAAATTCATCCATTCAAAGATGTGAAAGATATACACGGTCAAATCAACTCTGCATCTGTTTGGGCTTTGGTTTGTATCCATCTTTCAGAGTCACTTTATGAAGTGAAACCAGATTTAATCTCAGAGCATGGGAACATGCCAAGATAGATAGCAAGGAAATCTGCACTATGCTATCAGCCACAAGCAAGTGAGCCATCACATGAGGTCTCTCTTATATCCAAACAGTGCAGAGGCTACAGATTTTGAAGCACCTGTAAAATCAAAGGTTTTGGAGGATACTGATCTGGGTACAGTTCAGAACAGAAAAAATGGAGATTGGTTTGACAGGGACAAGGCAACAAAGCTTATTTTGAGATGAAGACAGTAATAGCTTTCATAATCATGAGGGATTATGTCGGACAGCAATTCCCAAACTCCCTGGGAAGATATGATAAACACTTCTCACCATGGCATCAGAATACAGCTACATTTCCCATTATTGTCATTGAGAAATAACATTTGAGGATTACAGAAGAGTTCAGTTATGTTTCCAAAGACAAAATAGCACCATTTTCCCAACCAATGTTTCCAAATACTTTAAATTTTAACAGGCAAACTGTTAAGAACCAACCCTGAACAGAAACTCTGGGGATTTGGGAAAGCCTGCTGCTCTCCCTTTGCCCTTATCTCTGTACAGCTCAATTTCTTTGGCCCACTAGTCCTTGCTCCAAGCTGCATGCCCTTAGGGCACAGGCAACAGCTCTGGAGGCTGGGAAACTCACACTAAAGAGTCTGTTGATCTCAGATCTCCCAGCCCAATTCTGCAGGTGTAAATGCTTAGTATGGCTTGAATTAGGACTTACACTTCTGAGTAGCAGCTGAATCAACCCTCCAAGTCTATGAGAGTTTGTCTGCTGCTCCTAACAAGACCTGTTTGGGAAGCTTTGGCTAAGGTACTCGAGAAGAGAGAAGTTAAAGCCCTATAAAAGGTCTGAGAAAGTCCACCACCAACACAGGAAGTCTTCAGCAGTTGAACTTAAACTTGCACGGAGCAAAGTATGCACCCTGCAGTTCACATAGAGACCTCTGCACAAATAGGTTGAAGCCTCCTTCCCAGCAGACTCACTGACCAAAGTATGCAACCAAAATGGCATAACCTTTATTCGACATCCCTCCCACAGCCAAGTCTTCCTGAGAGCTCTCCCACATGAGTTCTCTCATCTAAGAACAGCTAAGCCTATACTGCCATTTTCAGAGAAGACTGTCACCAAAGTGCCTCATCAACTACCTTCCTCAAAGATATTTAGGAAGCTCATCTTTGAGACTATCATTTTCCTGTCAGATTTGGATAGCTGATAGCAATCAGGGGCTCCAGAAGCTATGATGACATGCCACAGAGTGGGAAAATAAAAACAAATCATAGGAACAAGGTCTTTAGAACTCCCAGTTAAGTACCTAGGTTGAGAACTTGACAGGTGCTGCCCACACAAGTGCGATTTGTATAACCACTATCCAGTGGAGAAAGCACTGCGAGTCTCATTTGGCAGTTGGAAGTAGGCATCTTAAGGCACAGAAAAGAGTTGTTTCTGAGCCAGCCATCACATAAAAGTAATTCTTTGCAGACCTTTTCACATGCATTGTTAAAGCTGAGCTGCTGCTTGAAGGTACAAAGCAGAAAAACCAACAAAATCAAAACAGAATTTCAGAAGGACAAGGAAATATGCCAATAAATACACTAGACAGGGCTTCACCTTGTCAAGACCTTGGCATACACAGACTTGAAGAAACAAAGAAAAAAGAAATCACCTTTTGCCTCTAGCTTTAAGAAATTTCATGATCCTCTGAAAACGTAGAATGAAGTCAAAGCAGAAAAGCAGCTCCTGGATGGAAAACAAGGCAGCGCTGTTTTGCACTGCAACATTTTGCTATGAACCCAATCAACAACATTAATGGCAAGTAAACTCATTCATTAAGAGAGAGATGTTTCTGCTCACGTTCTTTGCACTGACAGCTGGCCTCCCATAGATTGCATACTTCAAGTCTAGCCCCAGAGGAAGGAACTGGGGAGAACATTTTTCCTTTGAAATAAATAGGCATAGTTTGATTTAACCTTAGCAGGAAAAGTAGATAACCCAACTAGCCCAATTATAAGAACACACAGAAACTACACTGACATTTGGACTTAACTTTTTTTTATTCTTTCAAAAAATAGAACTGACTTTCTAACTGTCATTCCACCTCTGCCAAAGGTCTTTAACTAGATCTAAAATACTGAAGCTTGGAGAGAAAAAAAAGATACTATAATGAACAGATACCCCAGAACATTCCTGAATATCCAAAGCACAGTTTATTCCTCCTAATATACCTAACAGCTTCCCATGCACTCAGCAGGGCACTGAATCCAAAACCAACTCAGCAAGAAGAAAGCAAAATTTTCTTTCTTAATAGAATATTCATTTGTCTCTCTGTTCAGGCTAAGAGGGCTGAGAGACAGACAGTAAAGACTAAGCTGTAGGAATGCTTATTGTCCTAACTTTGACAGAAAGTTCTCATGCACTTTTAACTTATTAATTCCCTAGCTGCATTTTAGTAAGGGCTCTTCTGGACGGGGATCAGTAGAATTCCTAATCAAAACCATGAAAAGCAAAGGAAAAAAAAAGTACCACTTCTGCTTCCCAACATGAAATATTTAGTGTAAAATCCCACGAGCTGCAGCTTAATGACATCACGCTAATGGAAGAAGAGAAAGCTTTCTAACAATTAAAAAGAGCCTTGCTGAGAAGACATACAGGAAGTTGTCAAGCTGTCATTTATATATCAAGCACAGCATCGGACAGTACTGCAGGCTACTGTAAACCCATTTGTCTTTTTAATGGGCTGCATCAGGAAACAATAAAGACTATAAACTGAAGGAGGTATTTCTTTGCTTTTAAGCAAAAGGGTAACATCAGTTAAAAGATGCTGTAGTGCCACCCATTGCTGCCT
Organism: Psittacus erithacus; assembly: GCA_009867235.2. Taxonomy (NCBI): domain Eukaryota; kingdom Metazoa; phylum Chordata; class Aves; order Psittaciformes; family Psittacidae; genus Psittacus; species Psittacus erithacus. The sequence goes on along the minus strand of WYDI02024037.1, from coordinate 107,577 downwards.
TCAAAGCCTGTTCCAAGTCTACGGTCTAGTCTTCGCTCTACAGCATCTGTGCAATCTTGGAGCAGCTCTGAAAACGTCAGAGAAAGAAGTTTTTGGCTTAATGCATGTTTAGTTTCCTAATAAAAACAAAACTCATGTAGACCAGCAAGCGGAGTCTTTTCCACCTCCCGCATCTCCAGCAAATTTGCCAGCAAAGGGCTGGTTCCAGAGCCATGACTGCTGACACGGTAACGCACATGGCGGGAAGAACACAGCTTGAGGCTTAGATGCCAGGCTGAGCATTCAGCACTGGCAGGTACAGAAACCCTTATTTTGACTTTAAACCTGAGCAAATCTGATCTGGGAGTTCACTGATGGAGAATAAATATGGAAGAAACTGATTTCAAATTGTGTCTTTTGAAAGGATGAGTTGACAGGACAAAAATAGCGAATGCAATAGGTACCTGACTACCATTGTTACATTTGTTTAAGCAGAGATTGCTGCAATGTTCAGGAGCCGCATAAAAGACTCTGCAATATGCAATCAAATCACAGGTCTGAAAACATACTGAGAAATATCCAGTAACTTTCACAAATGATAAGAGCTGGGCAGATAAAAGAAGTAATTACATCTTCTTTGAAACTCTATTTCACTATTTTTAGTTCTTTAATCAAGGGCCCAATTCTTCCACCTTTCTTCACACCAAATAATCCTTTGCTCTAAAATTATTTTCAACACGCAAATTAAGTTAATGCAAAGCCAGAGTTAAGGGAATCAGAACCTGGCCCAAAACATTTTGGATCAGAAACGGAGACTTTGATCAAACAGCATTATCAGTGGCTAAAAAAAGCATCCCTTTACCTCTTGGTGTGAGGGACCCAGCCCAGAGCTTGAGGCTAAGGTTTACTCTCTGTGATATTTAGCCAGTGGCCTCTCTAGGGCTGTGCTAATCAAACCAACTGAGCTGGATCGCAGTCTGACGCAGAGAAATACAGATAGCTATTAAGGATTGGACTGTGACCAAGTCATCCATAAATGCTATCAGGCACCAGCCATTTCTGGACAAACCCCAGAAGAGATGGGTAAAAGGGAAAAATATTTCTTAAACAGTAGGTTTTTAATGTGAACCTCCACTTCAAAGCCTGTCATAAGTGCCAGAGTTGGAAGCGTCTCCATACATTGTTCATATGGTGCTCTGCACTGGTTCAGTGGTCTGAACTGGTGTAGAAAGATCCAGAGCCAGTGCAAGAATCGTTTTGATTGCTATGTTGTGTCTATACCAGCATGAAGTCCAGCTCTGGGGAGAAAAGGCACACAAGCAACATTTAAGGGGCATGCAAGCCAGAGCTATTTGAGTTTTCTTTGCTTTGAAGACTTATTTTGATCTGACAGCACAGCCCCTGGATGCGGCTATCAGTGTTTTAAGCAAGTACCAGCATTTGTCAGGTTTTGTATTTCACCAAATCTTGTCAAGTTTGGGTTATATTTCATCTTCAGGACTTCATTCCTATTCCTAACTCTTCACATTCAAACATTCTCACTCAGCACAGCACTCTTAGCCTTACTCAGTCAAGTAGGAAGCACTGACTCTTTCTCCTTTCCAGCCCCCACTGAGTTTGCTCTGTGCTGCATGTTGGAGAAAAAAACAACAAAAATAATACAGAAAGGAACCAAAGAAAGGATTAGTGTTCTGCTCTGATATTTGTTATTGTGTCTTTCTGTGAAAGAGCCCAAGTTTTCTCTTTAAGCCTCCTTCTGGATTGGAGGACATGCAAATGAAAAGAAAAACCTAAACGTGCTCGAGTACCTAATTGTTATACAATAATCTTAAATGGCAAAATGAAAAAGAAAAGCTAGCTGTAAATAAGTAATTTTCTGAACATGGCAGGGCATTGAACACAAAGTCTGCTTTCCCAGGAAGCACGAAGAGCCTAAGCACATCTGAGAAAGCAGTGTCTCCAAGCAACATACCACAGTATGGTAGCAGCCCTTTGCTGCCAAGCGCACCACTTAGAAGACCATGGGGAGGAGAGCGGAGCAGCAAGGGAGAGACCCTTTACTCTTTGTCAGTCTTGCTGTAATTTAGGCAGCAGAATTTTTACCAATGTTGAGAATAACCCCCAGAGGCGCTTATCGCACGCTTTCCAGCTTCCATCTTACAGTAAAGTGCCGGGAAGTCCATCCCTCACTGCACCCCAATCCATCTCCTCTTCAACAGATTTGCTCTGCCTCCTCTGACATTCACCAAAAGATTTCCCATCTCTCCAACCTGAGTGTGGATATGAGCTGTGTGTGCCTGAAATGCATCTTTTGTACATGATTTCAGGCACAGACTTTTGACTTTGGTGAAGCCCTGAAGCACCATTGAGTCCAGTCAAGTCAAATAATGAAATGCTTCAAAGGGATAGTGAATGCCACATAAAAAACTATAAAATACAGGTATTCCTACAGTTCATGACTACTCATCATAATTGAAAAGGAGATACCACAATCTTAGTTCCAGCATCAAGACAGAAAAGTGGCATCACATTAACATGCCTCTGGGCAAACCAGGGCACTCTTACACAAGGAAAAGCGAAACAGATATGATGTAATATAGCATGGGATTGCAGCTGGCAGCCTGCCACTAATAAGGTAATCAGGAAGGATTCTGAACTACTCTTAAATCATATAAAACACCAGCAACATGAAGTTACTTTGTTCCAGGGAGCATTTCCTGCCACAACCTAAGACATCAGCCACATCAACAGGATGTGGTAGAGTACAGCAACGTGAATTAACCATACTAACAGCGCTGGTATACACTGACCTAAGACAATTGAATAAGTGGGATATTATTCCAGGCCTCATTTCCAGAAGCCATCTGACAGCTGCTACCTCCCTAGCTGCTTTGTAGAAACAGCTCCAAAATGAGCACAGAGGGTTCTGGTTTTCCTCCTTACAGAATGAAAGTACCCAAAAAAGAAGTTTACTAAGAACTGTGTCTTCAGAGAGCTGGAAGGCCATGAAGACGCTTCAGCCTCTTCCACAAGGGGATATTACTAGCAGCCACCTCAGGTGGCCAGCAATTCAGCCCTGCATAAAACCAGACCTCAAATGATGTATAGCCTAATTACAATTTATGAGGTCTTCAAAGATACTTAGCTGGAAAAGCACTGCAAATACAAAGTGTATACTTAAAAATAATAATAGAAGTATCTTTCTTGACTTCAGAAAAGCAGTATGAATCCAAAGGAAAGTACAAAACAAATCCTCTACTTACAGGAGTGAAGCATAAAACACTCAATTCAAAAAATAATCACTAAACAAGACAGTATTTCCAAACCAGCCTTTTGAAATTGTGTGCAGCAAGGGCAGATACATCTAGAATCTCACCAGAAGAGAGCAGCCCACCCACTCACCATTTTGGGATTCTAAGAGGATGAAAAGAGCCATTTTAATGCTCAAAATCCCCTATGAAACTCTTTCGCAAACCAGGCTAGATGGAAAAGAAAGAAAATTGTGATGAGACACATTACGATTCAGGGAGATGTGAGTGTAGAAACTTGTGAGCATTTCACTGAATGTAAAGCAGTAATTAAATGCTTCCTATAGAAAAGAAAGGTTATCCCTTGGATACTTCTGTCAATCTGCATTTACCAGTCGCAGCAGCCTTCTCAGTTCAAGCACACAAGTGGCTCCAGTTCTTTGCTGAAGTGACCTTAGCTGTCAGCCCAGCCTGTCCTGTTCAATATCTGCAGCTCTGCTTGGTATGCTTTGTGAACACGTGTGGGGATGAGATGCAAAAGGAAAAGCACGATGAACAGGCAAACCATTTGCCCCAATTAAAAAATTAAACAGGTGTCCCAAGACTGTCAGCCTGAAGATGGAGCATCTACATTTAATTAAAGGGATAAGTTTAGCAGAAAATGTCACTCTGCTCCTGTCAGAATGCATGATTAATTTGTGATAAAATACCCAGCACTGTCTAACAGAAGGAAAAGGCTGGGGGACACGTATTTACACAATCACTTGTTACTTCTTCAAGATATTACCAATGACCCCAGCCTTGGTGTCAGTGCATTAAAACGAAATTCTCACATCTGGTCTCTCGAAGTCCCAGACTTGCTGGAGGCTTTTCTGAAGTCACCCCATGCGATGGCATGCTGAAGCCTGGGAATAAGAAAGCAAACCACCCAGCACCAGCTGCTGCTTTTCCACCATTGATGAGGGTTACCTGCCTCCTCTGTTAGTCTCAGTTCATCGGTCCATCTCCTTCAGTGACATAAGGGCATGACTCTTCCTTATGCTCATCAGCGTTGCTAGTCCTTTCCAAGTGATTCCTTAACAGCTAGTTTCCCTGCCATGACAGCGGGTGTGTCACCCGCTGCTAATCAACTGCTGTTTCAATTAGCTGTTGGGGTAGGGTTTTTTTTTCTACATGATCGATATACTCTGCTACTGAGATGTTAAAGAGCACAATTATTTCTCCTCAATCATACAGAATGTTTTGGAAACCATTTGCATCAGATGATATGCACAACCGTACCTTGGAGTTTTACTTTGCCTGCCCATTTGACCATGTTTGAAATGATCACAAGGTCCTCATTGGCTTTCAGCTAACCAGAGGAGTTGGTTTTACTCCCAGCCCCTGAGATGGCAGATAAGGCTTCCAGGATCACAGCATTTTCTTCCCTGCCTGTTTACCCCAGGGAGGGAAGACTGCCTTTTGTTGGCATGGATTGCCTGAGCCACCCACCTGTGAATACAGTCGTTGCTTTGTTTTACTCAGGTTGGCTAGAACAGTTTTAAGCATTAAACTAACAAGGCTCTGAGGACACATCTGTGGAACTTCTGCTGGTTGCTTCCCTGGGTTGATACTCTGCCATGCTGTAACAGATACAAAAACCTCCACTCAGGGTTCTCACTGTTTCACACAACAGGTAGTTTCAGAAAGCTAATAATCATCTCTCTTCATACTAGCAACCAGACACATGGGGCCCACACTGAATGTGCCAAACCCTTCCAGTAAAGAGATTAGTATTTCCCAAAGCACACCACAGTACGAGTGGCATCGAACAGGGCATTATTTGATGCAGCTGACCTCAGAATTTAACTTCTTTATTTTAATCCTGAGAAAGCCCAGAAAAAAAGAGGCAGGACTCATCACCTCATTGCCTTTATCTCCAGCTCCACTTAACCATTTCCTTCTACTCCTATCCATGGCCATTCCTAGCACAAAGCTCTTCAGAGACACAGTGGAGATTATTAAGATTTCACTGATATAACTTCAATTATTCCATAGATACAGACATTTAAACAGCCACAAGCCAAAGACAGGCAGCCACACAAAGGTACATAAGACATATCACTGTCTGGACTTATACCTTGCTAAGGTTTTGGCTGTCTTGGAATTTCCCTTAACTGTTGATGGAGGAATTTCTTATAATAACTTCAAGCAATGTAAATAGCACTTTTACGTAGAGTAGCTAACAGCTACTGATCAGCTACCATCAGCAAAGATCTAAATTAGCAATAACCTGGAATAATACTACTTCTGCTTTCATAGATAAGAGTTAGTGCTGTGACAACAAAACACTCCATACATTTACAACTGGATACAGGCATAGCTATTAATGATTTGCACAGTCATATGGTTGAGCTACTTTTCACTGTCCCTGAAGCACTGAAACAGGCCTGAGGACACAGGACTTGGAAAACAACTGCATGAAACTTGATACTATTGCCTCCAAATTTCAGTTGCAGCATGTGTTGCCGCCTTAGACCTTCATTCCCCGAAGTATTACCTATTACAGGAATGGCACAAAGCAGCTCTTTGAACATGTATGGCATGAAGAACATTAGCATTTCTCTTCCCCACTTGGATGCTTGATTGAATTCATAGACGTTTTGTTTGATATTAAAACTTTCTAAAGGATGATCCTTTGATTTCCAAGACATTTCCCACCTCAACAAATTTGCTTCCCACAACAACTTTCATGATCTCCTGTGATAGCTACAATTAACAGCCTATGGAGCTCTTATGTTCATGAACTTAGCTTCTCTGTGCACATAGCTCTGTGACCACGCTTTCTCTGGAAAAGAGAAACTTCTGACTGGAGGGAAGGGACACAAGAGATCTCCAAGCCTGCACAGCTTCAGAACTGAGAGTATCATCTAGATGCTAGAGAAAAGCACTAGAAGGAAACAAAGATGGGATATTTTACCTGTCAGTATTACGTAAAGATGAAATGGACTAATTATGGGGCTCTTTGTACCCTTTTCTAGCTCCTAGACTACCTCATCATTTCCTTTTGCTCCCAAAGATGGATTTTTTTCAGGCTTTCTGCAGTTCAAGCATTTTCTTATCTCTGAGGCAATCACATTTAGGATTACCAGGTTTCCTATCTCCAGGCTAATAGGGTTAAAATGCTTAGCTGCCCTCCTGCCTGCCAGTTTACAGCATTTTGCTAATGGAACATTTCCTTTCATAGGGATAACACACTGGCTATTGGGCGCTCTTTTGTCGCAGTGCAATTTTAGGTGGTGGGGCAAGTGTTCTTGTTAGACAGGAGACTGTATTGCCAGATTAAACAGAGCAACAAAGCAATAAGGGTAACTTTTTGCTCACAAGTTTGCTGGCAAGGATTTCAGACAAAGGCAAGGGAGACTTCCATAACTTGCTCAATGGTTCTCCAGTTTCCACATCACTTCTGCTCAGTCTCTCATTTTCATTGCACTTGTATTCCCTACATTGTACTACTGCTTAGCTGAGTATACTTAAGCGTTCATGTGTTGGAAGAGCCCAAGTCCAATAGGTTTCTATCTACGCCAACTCTTTTTCTGAGAACCTCTGTACTTGCAGTGCCTTGTTTCTTGTTTTTTCTCAGTATTATTCCTGCCTTTATTTTATGTCTCACTCTCACTACAGAAACCGATTGCAGCAATCAAAGGTCTGATAAATTGGCATTTCTGTGTATTGAAAAGTGGGGGAGTAAGGAAAAGAAAATGCAGTATGCAAACCATTTATACAAAATGGAGTCTCCATGCAAAATGGCATTACTTAGGGCACGTTCAGACCCGCAGAAACTGGTATTTCCTTCCACTCTTGTCATTTCAAAGCAAGTTTTATGCCTTTGTGGGAAACTAGAACTGCAGTAAAAACTAACACATCCTAGTCTTAATGCAACATGGGATGACAGTAGCTTATGCCCAAAATGTTGAATTTCTGGTAGCCGCTTTTATACTACTGAGTTAAAGCAATAGGGCTTTTTTTCCTCCTACGGTACTTCAAGGCCATTATGTTGCACAGAAAGTAATCACTTGTCAGGCTCTCCACTTTGCACCTACTCATTTCCATAGAGGTGAAAATGTAATGGTCTGCTCGAATGCTCTTATTTTAAAGAATTTGGTGCAATCAGAGTGACCCTCCCATTTTTTGCCTTTTTTTCAAAAAGGACTTAAGACAACCAATCTGGCAGGGTTTCCATTCTCGAGAGCTCAAGACAAGATGAGTTAAAGTTAATTGGTGGTAAAATGAAGCACTTTAAAGCGTATGTCTCAAACTTGCAAAACTGAAATAAGCACAGAGAAGATCTATTCAATTATCCAGGGTTGTGAGACCTGTTTTGTGGAAACCATAATACTCAACCCACTTGTTCCTCTGACTGCCTCTGCCTGTGATCCCGCCAGACCTCACAGGATAAGCTGTTTGGCTGGATCAGTACTACAACTGGAGGCTGTTAATGAAACTCAGACTTGGACTCCTGGATAGAAAGAGCTGCTCCCTATACCAGAGAGTCACTTCACCAGCATCACTTTACAACCCACTCTGCTGGGTTGATCAGATTGGAGGTGAAAGGGGAGAGAACAACAAGATTTTAGAGCATACTCAAGACTGAAGCCTTAATCAGTTATTTCCAGGGTGGTTTCTTCAAGAGGAAGAATCCAGCTCCAGAAAGTAGCTGCTATCTGAGCAACTCTAATTTTCTTTGCTAATCTCTACCAAATGAAAACTTATTTGCCACTAATACTAAGCCTTTTGGTTGAAAAACTAACCTGTTCATTTCACCCCAGAGATGGATGCATTTCAGTGTTGGCTGGACCAACCACCCCATCGATAGCTGTACCTCAGCATCACAAATACAGATTCAACTTGCATGCACACACCTACTAAAGACTAAGTTTGGATGTGAGTGTAGATTTAGATTAGGTATTAGGAAAAAGTTCTTTACTGTGAGGGTGGTGAGGCACTGGCAGATGTTGCTCCAGAAACTTGTGGGTGCCCCATCCCTAGAAGTGTTCAAGGTTGGACAGGGTTTTGGGCAATTTGGTACAGTGGAAGGTGTCCCTGCCTGTGTCAGGAAAAGGAGAGGGAGTGGAACAAGATAGTCTTTACAGTCCCTCCCAACCCAAACCATTCTATGATACCTAAAGCTCTGCATAGGCTAACTTGCCGCAGCTGCACAGGATGAAGGGCAGCAGCCTGCACTGGGCTTATGGATTAGCTCATGTGCAGTGCAAAGTGGAAGCTTGACAAATTGTTATTTTTCTATGCCACCTAATGGCACTGTAAGACAGATGAAACATGCCTCAGACTAGTCCAGGCATGTCTTTGACTGCAGAACAGATTTATCATACTGTGTACAACCTATGATTTGCTCTGGGATCTCTCCGAGTGAAAGACAAGTCATTAGCGTCCTCTAAACATCCTCCAGGAGTACTAACACAAAGAATAATCATGCACAGGCTTAGCTTTGAATAGGATCCTGATTTAAGCATCTCATTTCTTGTCTTCCATCTCGTAGCTTTCTGCATATGAGCTGATTTACTTTCTCAGGGAGATCTGCACTCCTGGCTGAAGTGGCCAGGAAGTCTTAAGTTCTATTTATTTTTGGAGTGGGTGGCTAATGAAAACAACATGGCAAGGTACCTGGGGAAGAAGGGCTTGTTCTGCTGTCTGAGGTGGGGACGCTGGGCTCTCTCTGCCTTCTGGTCAAGGCTGCTCTGTAACTAACTCACTGAACTCCCACTCACACCACAGAGGCATCAGGTGCAGAGATGCTTGGAATATGAAATCAGGCCTGCTGCAAAGAGGGAGGGAGAGCAGGAGGAAGAGCTGTGCCCTGCTTTTTCCATACGTTTTGATTTAATCAGAGCTACAGGCATCACCTTCTTCTTCGCAGCTGACTCCCACAGAATTCCTGGCCATACCCTGAACTTCAAGTCTGAATCTGCAGAGTTGTGAAGTGTCTGGATATCAAGTGGCCCCTCCAGGCCTCACATTTATGTAAGTTTGGCGAGTCCAGCACAGAGTGTTCACAGTCCAATTACAGGCATGACTAAAGAGCATAAAGAGGCAAACAGGCTGTATAGCAAGGAGCCCTTTCTCTTTGAAACACTTACATGCTTGGGCTAGTCTGAACCAGGATACCTTATACTGTGAATACATAAAAAACAGCAGTGGCTGAGTTTTAAATATAGCGATCACCATCTATGATGATATAAAACCATTGTCCTCTATCATTACCAATGATAATTTCTCAGGGCAAATGCTTTGGTAGGCAGAACTCAGCAACTCTAAATAGAAAGCCTACATTGATAGTGATTCATGGTCTGGTTAAAGGCAATTAGTTTGCAAGAACATATGAAGATGACCGCGAGCTCACAAAGCATTGATGGAAGGTCTTCGTTTAAGTTCTTTTCTTCCTCAAAAATCCAACTAAATATTCCTTTTTTCCTGCTTCCTTTATGTTGTTTCCCTTTGATGAGCAATAAATAAAAAGGCAGTTAAAAACAGAACGCAAGTGCAAAGCCCCAGATCTGAAAGGGACAAAGATTCCATCTGTCACAGAGAAATCCAAAAAATTCAAGTACCAGCACAGAACCCACCTGCCAAAAAGGTTTTACATGTCTGTTAAGTGTGGCTTTAAGGAATAGAAATGTTCTCACAGATAAAGGCAGCCACAAGAATGACTGGGATGCACAGACAATAATTCCCTCCCTGATTTCCTCTGCTGCCATCACTATCAGTTAAACATCTGAAAGAAAATTCAGCTTAGAAAATTGGATCCCTTTAAAAACAGAAAAACAAACCCCATAATCCAGAAATCCTTTAAGGAATACAGAACTTGAGCATCCTCCTACACAGCACCTTTGCAGAGAAATGTGCCAGGCTCCGTCCACCTCCTTTGCAGCACTGTGGCTTACACTCAACAGCTGAAGTTCTGCATTGGCATGTGGTGAAATGCAGGTGTCTTCTGCTCCCTTCTTGATTCTACGTGAGAGAGGGGACTCTGCTTTTCAATTCTACTCACAAAACACAGCGATCCTCATGGCTTGCTTGCTGCTTTGCATATTTGAAAGAAGAGGAATTTAGGATTAATATTTCTTTCACAGATGTACAAAGGATTGAGTGGCCAGCTCTATCAAACAAGAGGTCCCCTAAATAGCTCAGGTTACTCTACACAGGTTTGCTTTTCTTTTCATTCTGTTCTGTACACACAGACCCTGAAATATCCATCTGCTTCCCCAGAGCTCAGCTCTCCACCTTCACCTGGGACACAGGAGATACCGCTATGCCTTTATGTTATGTTGAATTAGAAGATTTTTATTTGCTTGGCCAAAGGGCAGGACCCAAGTGCTGGAGACTGAAAACCCAATGGGTAGTACCCAAGAGCAGAAAGCACAGAGATGAAACAGAAGCAGCTCTCTAGTAACGTAATTATGTGTCCTGAGGGTAGTACTTTAACGGACTTTATGTTAAAGATCTCAGCACTAACACTTGTTGGATACTGGCACCACAGAATTAACGCTACACACTGGATAGAAGGAGCTCCAAATTGCAGAGATATCACCTACTTCAGCACAAAAGACCAGAATCTGCTGTGAATCCAGAGTGCATCCTGCTCACTCGATTACACAAGCGCACAAATGCAATCAAGACTACCAAGTTATCCCCTTGGATAACTTAGAGACTTGGTAAGTCTTGATTGCATTCGTCTGCCCATCACTTGGCCATAAGCGCTCCGCAGCTGGGAGCTCAGCTGGATTAGCTGACCCTATTTGGTGGGCTCCCACTGGGACTGTGGCAGCAGGGCAGCTGCAGGAAGAGGGCTGAGCACCCTTCTGCATCACAGGCGCAAAAGACAGACATGCAGGATTGATTCCTAGCTACCTCCTCCATGCTGGTAGAAAGCTAGTGGTTTTAATAGAGTTAGCCCTGATTTGCTTTAGGCAGCTTCCTTGCAGGGCACAGCATCAGCACCTCTGTCAACTTTGCATGTTTCCTCTTTCCAGTGACCTCTGGGCTGTATGCCTGCTTACTCTAACAACCCATCTTCGGGACATGCAAAATTCCTGAACTTTCCAAAAGAGCCTATCATACCCACAGCCACTACAGGCCACATTTTCCTCGTAGGGTCTCCTTGCGCCCTTCACAAAGGGTGGGGAAAGCAGCCAGGTGTTAAGAAACTCAAGTCTGAAGCAAACCTCACTGTTTTCTTTCTTTCCTAACACAGCTTTTTTTTTCCCTACAGAACCAAGACATATGTCATTGCATGTCTACAGGTCTTGGTGCAAAGCTTAGCTGCTACAAAGCCCTGTTCTCCAACACATGTTAGGTGCCTCTCTGCCCTCAGGTTTCATGTGCACTGCTGATGATGTCCTTCAGCAGGGTTGCTTGGAACAGCCTCCTCCATCTCTCATTCCCTGCAAAGCAGCACCGGCCCCAGTGTGCCAGAGATGAAGAGTGGATCTGAAAAACAACAGGCATTAACAGCCCTGCACCCTGACCATTAACTATAATTGTATTCTACATCAATCACATGAGTTTTGCCCTTAAAGGTTATTAAGTATAATTTCTCCTATGCAAATAGTTCCAGCTTCATTAATGGATTTCTGGTTTCTAGTAGAAGTTATTCTTTGATGAATGTCTCCAGATGTCAGTATCTGAAAAACGTATTGGGATGAAGAAAGTTCTCTCTGATGCAATGTAAAAAGGCCCATTGGAGAGAGGGGGTTGTGAAAGATAGAAATATAATTAAAACAATTAAAATTCCTATCTCATGACCATTTACAGATGCTCCAAAGTGGCTCTAAATTAAAGGGAAATGTCACAGAACATGGATGCTTCTGCCAAAAAGCAGCATTAAAAATGACAAATTCCAAACAGCCTGAAGACTCTCGTTAAATCCAAGGAGCAAGGCTTTAAAAGCTCAACCAATGCAAGCAGAGTGGGTAGAGCAAAAAACAAAGGGAAAATCAGGTCCAACAGTCAGCTGCAGAAATGAAGGAGAGGTGACCAGGGAAAAGCTATCAATGGAATAACCAGTGAACATGAGACCTATGGATTTTTACACTTATTCCCACCAGAACAGGCATCTTTTCCATCTTTGTCTTTAACAGATGTGCACTGTGTGTTACTACTACTTCAGTTACTGCCTTTTCCTAACCACAGGTTTACTTTTTAAGTGTCCAAGCTGTAATGATGAAGGATTTAATCCAGTATCAACATTAATTGGATGAAGCTTCCCCAATACATGCACACCCCAAGTCCTAGATCAACGCAGAGGAGACAGGGTGGCTGCTGTGTCCCCCATACCCCCCTTATCTACACTAGTGGGAGAAATCTTCTGGAATACCTTCTTATTTAAATTGTGAAGGAACCTCCGCAGCTGTGCTTGGATGGGGGACCTTGTTCTGGTTTTGTTTCTTTGCTTTTCTTAAACAACACAAAACTATCTGCCTAAACTTCTCCTTACACTCTCTTCCACTTAAGTTTACACTGGAGAAACTCTATTACAAGAAATGCAATAAATATTTATTGAACTGGTGAAAGCAATAGCATATGCTGAACACGCTCTGTTTTCCTGGAGATTTTTTCCCCCCCTGCATCAAGCCCTTGTTCTGTCAGAATTGTTTTCATGTTAGTATTAGTCAGTCACTCCCCATGTGTCAGTAAATGCAAAACATGCCTGCTGTGAGACAGAGAGCGCGGGTGCCACTTTGCAGTTCCTCGGGATGTGAGCTGGCACAAAGACAAAGCACACACAAAGGATGACAGGCACCACAGCCTGCTTTTCCAAACAACAAACTGTGGAAATGATAATACCTTGGGAACAGGACTGGGGTGGAGGGGAGGAAGCACATAGACTTCAAGAAGCTGAAAATCAGCTGGAGAAAGTAGGGAAGGTTTCCATGGTAGAAAGCAGAGCTGCACAGCACAGCTGCTTGAGGAAAGCAACATCTGTGCTTGGGGTCAGGTATTGCAGCCTGGTAACAAAGCCTATTAAGTGGCCATCTGTACATGGTTTCCTTATTTACAGGTGTTTCAATAGTATAGCTTATCATTACCTAATAAATGTTATGAACTTGGTCATATTATGCTGCTGTAAGGGAGGTGGGGCTTCATTCCCTTTGCAGTCTACAAAAAGCATTAGCCCTGGATGCCTTAGGTGCTAGGCACTGGTTTGACTGGAAGCCTTCCTCTCTGGCTAAGGACTAGCCTGGACCTAGAGAGGGATTTGGCTCAGGCTCTCTTCTGTGTGGTACTGAACAGATCACACAGGATCTGACCTCGAAAGCACTTGGGCATCACTCAGTGCTGCTGAGCTGGCTGCTGGTGAGCTGAGCTTCAAGCCCTCTGCTAAGCCTGAGGGCCAAGTCCAGCCACAGACACAGCCAGTGCAAGCCCTGGAAGAACAACCAGCTCAAAATCACCTCAGGGGAACCAAGCCAGGCATCCAAAATGAAAAATGAGGAGTGTGGACCCATATGATCTCATCTCACATCATACAGGAAGACTGTGGTACAGACCGGAAATTAGCTCAGCTTTTCAGCTTGCAGTATAGTGCCACAGCCAGAAGAAATCATAGGACAGGAAATTATTGTTGACTGGATCCATCATTATTCTTTTACCATCTGTTACTTCAGGTTAGTGTTTTTCATCGCTCATACCGGTTTTCAGCATCGCATCCAATTTTTGCTGACCAGAAGCTGAAAATAAAAAAGCAGCTTAGATCTCGATCAGGAGTTCACCTTCAATTCCCAGGGAAGATCTCAGTCATGAAAAATGCTACAAAATCATTAATGAGCCCTTGTAGTACAGACCTCTGTTTAATCTCCCATCCATCAGATGGCACCTTTAATATTGCAATGACCCAGGTTTCCCACAACACCTGGCACTTAAATACATAGTGCTTCACCTTCTCTAAGTATTTAATTGGCATAATAGATTAATGTTTATCGATTAACCCATTCAGAAGGAGACCACCACATTTCAGGTTTCTGGTCTCTCCTTTCAGCGTATAGCCTTTAGTTGGTGGATAGGAGGCAGCTAATTAACCTCTTAGTGTCCAGGATTTTACAGGTTGCTGTGAACCACTCAGGTCACAGGCAGGGGCTTGGAATACCCCCAAGGATGTGCAGAAAGGTTAGCACAGTCAGCATCTGCTAATCCTCCCTTATATCACCACTAGATTTGCAATTAAAACACCTTCCACTTGCCATGGGTAAAGAGCACACATCTGGGCTGGTACTGATGTTCAGGTGGCATGTAATACCTGATCATAGCCTTCAGCAGGCACCTCTAGAAGACAAAACACTGCATGAAGCTGTGATCATCAGTGGTGTTATCATAGTCATTTGGTGGAGTTTCAGAATAATGATATACTTGACCACTGAGGCTTCTAAGGTATTCACTTGCACTCATGCATCCAGTATGAGCACATACGTTCACACAGACACTGACTTACAGAATCGGAATCAATTCACAGCTCTGCTTTGTGGGCAAGACTGGGTATCTTCCCAGCAGAAACACCTTAGCCCACACTAAAGTTATGATTTCTTTGGTACTGTAGGGAATTAGAAGCCACTGAGTAACATTCATGGAGGTTCTGGAAAGGAGATACTCACAAAGGCCTCTGTTAAATCATTTCAACAGTAACCATCCTTTATTTCTACAAATACTATTAAAGGAACAGTGTCTAGCTGCTTGTTTAAACTTGCATTACTCGATATTTTCTTTCTACCAGATAACCTGTGCCTCTGGAAACAGTTTCCCCCTACTCCCTGAGCCTGGCTCAGGCTGCGCAGGCTCTGCCTGTACTTGAAGGCAGATCTTGGAGTCATATCCTTACTCCTTCCATTTACTAAACAAACTCTCCCACTAAACAATTACAGAAGTTTTCTAAAGTCCAAAGTCACTAACATAAAGGAATCCCATGCCACTAGGCAGTCTGGCACCTGGAACATTTCTTTTCCCAAGTAACACTCAATGGGGCAAGAAGAAACAGCCTCAAGCTGCAGCAGCGGAGGTTTAGACTGGGTATTAGGAACAATTTCTTCACTGAAAGGGTTGTCAAGCACTGGAACAGGCTGCCCAGGGAAGTGGTTGAGTCACCATCCCCAGAGGTATTTAAAAGATGCATAGGTATGGTGCTTGGGGACACAGTTTAATGACGAACTTCGCAGTGTAAGGTTAATTCAGTGACCTTAAAGTTCTTTCCCAACCTAAATGATTCTATGTAGCCATACATGGGCATCACCAGGAAGCAAAGAACAGCTATTTTAAATGTCTGGCCTTTCCTCTTTTCAGTAAAGCATACCGGTGCATTCACTTCAGTCAATGGACTTAAAGGATAACCATCAGCTTAAGAGAAGGCTTAGCAAGCACAAATGCTGCCTGCAACAAAACACTTTTGGATAGAAATAATATCCTTCAACACCTTCTTTGGCTAGAATTTAATAAGTGAGAAATCAATGCTATAATCAAATGTAATACTTATTTCCTAGAATAATCCTCTGACACAGCAGCTGCTACTTCAGCTGATTAGAAGCATTCCTCAAATAACAGGAATTCCTGATCAGTAACTCAGGAGTCCAAGGCAAGTTTTTTTTGTTTTGACCTAAGGCAGTTACTTCCCTTCATCCTAAGTGTTTACAAGGGGAGAAACACTTGTAGGAATTCTCCTGTAGCCATCAACTTAAACATTATATTCTCTCAGCGGTGGATAAATAGTGGATGATTAAGCTTTTGATGCCTAAACACCAATGTGCTTGGGATTAACAGCCAGACCTGTACTCTGAAGGTCTGTTCTTTATTTTTCATATTTCAATAGACATGAGCAGAGAGGGAATCTCAGACTGCAAGACTCAGCAAGGGAATGCAGGAAAGACCTCAGGCAACAGCAATGGGATGCTGCCAGTCCTAGGCGAGTTCTACAGGTGGGAAACATCTATCTTCAAAAGACTGGCTGTCAGACAAGATAGTTTTCAATAAAGAGATGAAACTGATGGGAGGTTTTCCCTCTGCATTTCTGCCTGCTTTTGGCAGAGTAGGCCTGTGTGTGCACGAAGGAGTTATGACTAGACAGCAAGTTGTAAAGCTTTCCCTCCTTATCAAGGCAGAGCAGCTGAGATAGCCTCCTCTGTAGTTGGCTTTTTAACTGAAAGATTAAGTGTTCTCTTATGCAGCTTGCATGAGGCAGCATTTCAGAAGAGTCACCCAGAGTCCAGGTGTTTCAATACTTTGATAGCCTCTGGGATGGACCTCATGAGGGTCACTAGCATGGGGAGAAGACAAGCCAGAGTGTCTCATCCAGGTCAACATGTGCCCATAAACAGCTTGATAAGCATCCCCATTACAAACAGGGGCACTTCAAGCTTGATGGTAGGAGACTACACAAATACCTTAATAACAGAGTCATTGCAGAGACATCCTCATCTTTGTTTCCCAGGTGGCTCATGCTTTCTGGTACCAATGCAACAGGACCATCCAAATCACAAGCCTACGGAGTGAGAGCACAGATGAAAGCAGCAGAGCCCTGGGCTGCACTCAAACCAAAGGCCTGGGCTGAGTCTCTGGGGATAAGTTTTATGGGCACAGCCAGCTGCATCTACTGGTGAGAATTGAAGTTACTGCCTGGGGAAGGGGATTGACTTGACTCAGAAGATACTGCAGAGGACAAGTTGGCAGCAGCATTAGAGGGACTTTGATCATGCAGTTTAAGCTCCTATTTAGGCCATCAAATTTCATTCATTTAACCTATCTTTGACTCCTGTAATCCCCCAGGGAAAAAGTGAATACTCCAGCGCTGCTACCCAGTGGAAAAGAGCCAGAAGACAGCTTTAACATCTCACAGCAGAACAGAGGCAGAGGAGCTTCATCCTGACACATCCTCCTCTCAGCTCAACTGCCCCTGGCATGCCACAGCTGCCTCATGTCCTGGCAGAGCAATGGGAAACTGAGCTGGTGGTAGGATGCAGGGACACAGTCAGACCCCACACAGGTACAGCATGATGTCCTTTTGGTTGTTTCAATGTCACAGAAAATACCCAGCCCTTCACAGGCTGATTTGCCAGGAATAACCCTCAATCACTCAAAAATGGGGAATGCAAAAATCCAGACCATAAAATCATGACATCTACACTACGTAGCAGAGAACACAGGTGACTGCCAACACAGTGGGAAACAGGAACCAACAATAAACACCTTCCCAAGAGATGATACCTGTCAAAATAAACAGATGCACATTTCTACCTATTATGGCCCTGCCATCCATAGCCCAAGACTTATTTCCAGGCTTTAATGGCTCATTATTAGGAGAAGGAAAAAAAAATGAAGGCAGTGTAAGCATGGGAAAGCACATTGTGTGAGCATTCTCTGCTTCATGCTTCAACACCTGGGGCAGCTCAGGGATCCCCAGTGCTGCTGCATATGGGGACCACAATGGCTTTAAATACAGCAAATTTAGGAGTTTTGTTTCAACTGAGTTGAAGAAAGCATTTTAAAGGGAAGATGGAGATTTTTTTTTCCAGCGGATAATCTAGCTGTGGTTTGTTTGAATCAGGCTTAAAAACCAAGAAAATCAGTAAAAGAAGAGGAAATTTTCTTCCCTTTAAGCCAAACAAAACTCATCCATCACCCATCTGTCCACCTTGCACCTCATTATTTATTATTCAAGACTCAACAAGCTAGCATGCCAGTTAAGATTTTCCCTGAAGAAAGCTGGCATCTAGACAGACAGCAACTGCTATCAAAATGTTTCTTTTTGATTTCTCTGCCCTCCCTCACTCCATCCCTTGTGTTGGGAATAAATACAAAACCTTTAAAGTAAATAAACCACTTTTAATGAACCAGCAAAAACAAAAGAAGAACAAACCAGAAGTCTGTTTTCTTTAGTCAGACTTTATCAGTGCTCCATTAAATCACCCTCTTTATGGTCCCTTTCATCGTCCTGAATTCTCTCCTGCAAGAGAAAATCTGGTCTCAGACACACACAGGCTTCTGGATACAAGACAGCTGTTGCTCAAACCACAGGTGCAAAACTACAGCCATGATGCATCTTTTCCGTGCATCCTTCTAAATGAGATGATTTAGCTTAGTGGATCCTGGAAAAGCAGGTACCATGACTCAGAAGCCTCCTCTCAGCTGTTTGCAGCTGAAGTAGTCAGCAGCACTGCCATGGCTGAGTCCATCCCAGTCATGCACTGACACAGCACTCCGGTGTGCACAGAGAAAGCCTGAAGGTCAGTGTGAACACAGCCTCCATTCACTAGGGACTACCCGTAGGTCTTCTTAATGTCAAGATGACACTTTCCAAAGTGGTACTGCTTTATAGCTAGGATATGCTGGCAGCCTTCAGTCAGTTTGCCTCTGGAAATAGGTCCTCCAGCAAGAATCCCCCCAGTTTGCATCACACTGCAAATGACAGTGTTTCCCAGGGGCATCAGTTCCAGTCAGGTCTCCAACGCACCATGAGCCGACCATGCTTTGGTGTCACAGCATGCAGGCAGCATGCTTGGCTTCCACATCAACTGACTCTATCATGCATGTGAACCATACTCAAGAGTATCCAGCCATGGATTTGAATTCCTACTGCCCAATGCACGAAAAATACAGAGGTGCAGCTTTCACCTCCTCCTCTATTTCAGGATTTAACAGCAAGCGCCACTCGCAGCCTGAGGGTTACGAGCCCCACAAGGCAGCCCAACATGGAGCCATGCACTAGCCCACATTAAATCATAAGCCTGCAAAAAGAAAATAAAGCCCCAGATACCTTTGAAAATAAGGCATTTCACCCCAGTCTCCCAGAGAACAGCCTTGCAGCAGAGACGGAACAGGGTAAATGAAGTACTTTCCTCTTCACAATAGCCCCTTCCTATTTTTGTATCATGCATCAAATAACATTCTCCATTTTAAGGCTCCCTGCAAGAATATTTATCAGGGAAAACGTAAGCCAGAAAAAGTGAGATTGTTGTTTTTTCCCCCTCTGTTATCTCAAAGTTTCCTGCCTGTCAAAGATTCACACATTGGCTGATGTGTCATTCATGTAATACATAAATATAAGTTATGCAGGAATGGATATGTGAGTGCCTGTGTTGGGGGCTCTATCTTGTGCACTCAACAGGCACCTCTGAGGGCAAACAGCTTACACAGAGGATGAGTGAACAGAGCTGATGAATATGGGGGAGAGCTCAGAATGGTACTTCCCCAGAGACAGGCTCACAGTGCTTAGAGCAGAAGCCAGGAAGGGACCACACAGCTATATAACATAAACTGGGCTTTGGTACATAGGCTCATGCAGGTGATGTATGGTGTTTGCCACCCCCAGCTACAGCTGTTCAAGCACAACACAGTCCTGGCATCCCAGGACAGTCACGTGTATCCCCACTGCCAAAAGGGATACAGACTCACGACAAAATCTGTAAAGGCAAACACATTTATCACCCATTCACTAGCAGGACTCTGCCATTACTGTGGGTACCACAGCACCCGACAAAGAAAAGCAATCAGACACTCTGCTAATGTTTTGGGAAAATGATGCATTGCAGATGTGGGTTTTGTTGCTTGGGATTTTTTAAATACTCACTCCCTTCCCCGCAGTCTCATTTTTTTTTCTTCATTCCAGTAACTTCTACTAGTAATCCAATGTCTTCCATTCCCAAAATTCATTACAATAATTAAGGTTTAAATCCCACTCAGCAGTAAACCAAGACAAGGAGTAAATGATTTCTCCCTGGTTGTGCTGCAAGGGGTAGAAGCCCTGGACACCCACAGGGGCATGACACCCACTGCTGCACACAGGGCTGTGTCACGGCTTGGTAATTGAGAACTGGAGAGCTGCATCTTCTTCAGCCTTGCTGGCTGAAGCATCATGTCACCCATCATATCAAGTTACCAAAAATGCTTAAAATAGATGTAATACTAACAGTGCTTAGCTTCACATGCAGCACCCAAAGCACAGGGCTCTGGTAGGGAAACGGTCTTTTCAAATATCTTGTCTCTAGAAACAGCAGCATAGACTAAAATGTCATTTATTTCATAAATATAAAATAGCAAGACTTGCAGTTCTCTCTGGGTTTTTTATGAATCTGCTTTACTCCTTTAGCTCCTTATTCATTTGCACTTACCTTTTAGTCTGATCATGTAAAAGGTTTTGGAACAAGTACAGAGGAAGAATAAAAACATAATGGTTTCTCACTGCTTGAGGGCATAACTCTAATTAGAAGAACATTCTTGCTTTCAGCACCCAGACTTCTCTCTCCAAAATCTGAACTTTGACATTTTCAAACTGAGATTTAAAACAAGAAAATAATTCTCAGTGCCATGATGAAGGGCTGCCTGCTCTGTACAATGGAAAAGGGGAGGGGTGAGGGAGAAAGAGATTCTAGGCTAATAGACTTATCAGGGAATTTGAGTTAGGAAAAATGCAGATTTATTCACCAGCAAGACCCCAGCTTATGTTCACACATCAGCACTGCAGTGGTAGTTCTGTGCAGTGCTGGAGAACCTGAACATATCCATATGATGCAGTGTTCTGCTTGAATGAGTATGGGCACTAATGCATATGCACTGAAGAGAGTAAATACACATACATATTGATCTGATGCAAACTACCATGCACCAAAACACAGTACACTGTGGCTGAGTCTATATTGCTGCATGGCTTGTGGGCAAACCTGCTGTCTGGCAGTGGCATCAGAGACCTGTCCCTCTGTCACATGCCATGATGCTAAGTTTGGTTTCACTTCCCTGCAGTCCATTCACTTATACATGTGAAACCCTCCACAGGTGATATAGGCATCCCTGATCCCATCCCACATGGCCACACACTACAGTTAATAGACATAAAGCAATCACTACAACACATGAACTCTCTGTGGCCTCAGCTCTACACACTCCTACTTTCAAACACAAGTAAGCATCTGAGTGAGTTTTACCTGCCAAGGTAGCCTGCACCATTAACACTGAATGGTATCTGTAAGCCTGAAGATTTACTCTGACTCATATTAGAAAGCATCCTCTGAGTAAAAGCAGATGGAGACCAAATACGTAAATCCCTGGGGATATACCCAGGGCCAGGCCAGTCTTTATAAAGTAACTTGTCCTTGCTCCATCTCCAGATGCAGTTGCTCCTCCCAGACTAAAACCACCAGCTACAGACCATGCCATCTTTAACACACTAACTCACATAAGCAGATCAGGCATACAGATACATAAATATACATACATGCATGTACAGGAATCTCCTAGAACTTGAGGATACGCTTTCTCAGTGCTGCTCTGGGCACCAAGTATTTCATAGTGCCTCCACTCCCATTGCACCCTCCCAACATGATTCCCATTCGGCTTAGCTGTTCCTCTCAACCCCAGCAACTGTAGCCCAGGATGCTCTCAAAATCTCTCCTACATGCCCTTAACTATATAAAGAAACAAAGCACCCTTGCAGAGAACAATCAGAATGGTTCTAGCCAAGGTCATCTTCTTCAACACACACTGGAAGATGGCCCTTATTACCATGGAAAAAAACTACTTTTGAAATTAGATACAAATATTACTTAGCAAAGTCCTCCATTCCAAAAGCCACTTTCAACAAACCACACTGACACATACCTGCAAGGCCAAGCACAGTGAGAACACTGCTTCTGTAACCAGAAGATTTTTGCAGAAGCCCCAGGGCCCACATCAGTCCACTGGGGTCACAGCTTCTTGCTAGCAGAGATGTGCGGAGAGGTCCAACATTAGATGTTCCTAACCCACAATTACTCAACTTTTTCTCTTAAGAAGCTACACAACTTAACAGCTAGAAAGACCATGCAGATGATGCAGCATTTTAACTGCAAATATTCCCCCCCCCTTCCCAACACCAAATAACCCCTCTATACTCTTTCTGCCCTACTTAAAGGATGCAGCCTTCAGGTACCTATGTATGTCATTAAGTAAATTGGCAACACATGCTGCTAAGGAGTCACAGGTGTGGCAAACTAACACCTTATTTTCTGTATGCTTTTAGCATAGAGCCCACTTTACTCTTGTGATATATCAACTGTAAGTTTAAGAAAGAAGTGTATTTTATAACTAGTTTCTTATAATCAGCTAAAAAGCATTCACTCTCAGATTAGGAGTAGGAAAAATAAGGAAAGCAATAACACCACAACCTCAGAAGGCAAATATCAATGGACACCAAGTCAAGAGATAAACAAATACAGACTTTTCAGGTTTGGAATCAAGAGTCATTGAAAACAGCATTTTGGAAAGAGACATTACAATTGACAAATAAATACTAATATAAAATCAACATATTTTATCTACTTTAACTTCAATACATAGATTACACACTATAGTTCTTTTCTTCTTGTAACAGGAGGAATTAAATTGTTATAACTTTCAACCAATATTAGTATTAATTTTATTTTAAACATCAATATAGAGGAAACATTTACTAACAGCAAATCAAAACCCACGTCTATACGGATTTCCATGTTGAAAATCATTTCATCAGCTAATGTGAACAAATGACTGAATCATTTCAATAGTTCGTTTCCAGCACATATTCCTTTACAATGCACCTGTAGCTGTGCCTAATGTGACAGAGTCGGAGTGTTTTACAAGTGAAAACCATCCACACCAGCAGGGCAGACTACTTGCTGCATTGCCCCTGTAGGAAAGGAGATTCTCTATAGCTCAGCATTAACCTGACTGGAAGAAGCACTGAGCTTGCAATATAGAGAGCTAATGATTCATTTGGAGTCCTCATCCTGTATAACATCTTTAACTGGTTTCTGGATGATTGACCAGCTTCATCCATCAGATGCTCTAAAGAAAAATAAAGCATACTGGCAGATTCTCCCCTGTCTCCCTGCTTTGCTTATCCTTATTTGCCTGCATTTCTTCAGTCTTCATTTGTTACAGCAAAAATGCATGCACACATGGATGTTTGCAAAGGAAAGGTCAGCAGGCCAAAAAGAAAAGCAAGACCTGACCAGCTTAGAAATCTTGAAATGAGCTGGATATGGACAAAATACAGCTGCGCAGCAGCCCTACAGAACTTTCAAACAGTAGTGAAGGGAGAGAGGAGACATGGACTGTCCTCTCCATCAGTGATGGGGTGGTTTGGTTAGCTTGAAAATTTCTATCAAACCCAGAATTTTGCAATCATTTTCCCCCGGGAAAGCAAAAGGGAAACAATCTTTTCTGTTGGGGGTTAGGTTATTTGGGGGTTTAATTCTCTCTAGCAGCTAGGTTTGAATAAGAACAAGGGCTGTGAAACTGACCTACTACACCAGCACACACAAAGGCTTTTTTCAAATCATTTAAGAGTGATTTAGGCACTTGAATAAAAGCCCCAAGCCTCAGCTAATTGTTTGCAACTATGATATGGTCCAGTTGAAATTGTTTCACTGATTGGTCTTTAAGTGTTAGATTTTCAAAAGAACCTAAGAAAGCAAAGTGTCTGCTTCCCATTAAAAAGTAATGGGATTGATACCTAGTCTCTCTTTAATCTCCTCTAAAAAAAACAGTTTAAATTAATCTGTGGAGAAGCTCCACACTTTTGAGACTACAAGTCAGTAGAACTGACTCTTATGCTGTACAAACCTGATGAATGCTAAATAAGATGCACCTAAATCACCTGTCCATATGTCTCTTTCCTGGACAACACCATCCGCACTAATCCAGTCCTGGATCTGGGCAATAGGATTACCCTAATTTCCACTAACCATATGTTAGCTTTGCCATATGGATAAAATACGCAGCGATGAGAGTGGTGACAGAGCCAGAATCCTTTCCTTGTGTAACCTAGTAAACCAGAATTGAATCCAGGTCTCTCCGAAAGAGAAAGCCAGGTGCAGGCCATGTATGCCCCTGCAGGGAAAGTCCAAGTTGCCTAGCAAACACATTGTAAAAAAGCTCTCACACATCTTCTTCAATAGGATGAATACTCTGCATAATTATTTTATAGTATTGTACCCAGATACAAAAGCCTGGTTGCCTGCCATGAGTACTAAGACTTCAAACTGAGAGCAAAAACCTGAATTATTTGGTATTACTGCAAATGCCATTCTTACAGACTTTCAGCAGTGATAGGATTTTATCAGCATTTCAGCAAAAAGGATGTATCATTTATGCAAAGAATAAATCATGTTTATGAATTTATGCCCTTTCAATGTTAAGATACTACTAGTAGGCATGTTGCAGTCTGAAAGGAGTGAGGCAGGCCACATAGCTGGGCACATAATGAATATTTGCCCATCTTGGCCCAAAAGAAAGTGGGTTTAAGTAACAAGCAAGAATCTAGCGATCACAATATATTCCTCACCTTCTCCATTCCCTGAAGACTGAAAGTTCTGCAACCAAAGGAAAAAGAATAGAAATCTGTGGAAAATGCCTGGCAGGTCCCCAGTTATTCAGCTCACTATCCACTCCCACTGTTCCACCTCATCAGTCTGTGGGAATGACTATTCCAGCTCAAGAACAATTCCAGAGGACATCTCCTTTGAGTTGAAAACAGCTTTTCACCTGTGCAGCAATGGAAACCCATACTGGGGATGCAGATGCATGCCCAGCTCTGGCTCTCTACACACCAGC
Organism: Psittacus erithacus; assembly: GCA_009867235.2. Taxonomy (NCBI): domain Eukaryota; kingdom Metazoa; phylum Chordata; class Aves; order Psittaciformes; family Psittacidae; genus Psittacus; species Psittacus erithacus. The sequence continues at coordinate 82,750 of WYDI02024037.1, read as the reverse complement.
AGAGAGCGCAGCAGAGAAGAGGCAAAGCTGGGCTTTCACCACCCAAATGAAGCATGGAGATGTGCAGCAGGGGCTGACTTGGGTCTCAGAGATCCTGAGCTTGAGTTAGCTAAGGCAGATGTCTACCACCATACATGGGCAGCTCTCAGAGAATGGCTTTGCTTGAGTCAAGGACTGGATAAGAGAGGCATGAATTATCTCTGCTTCTGTGCTGGGCTAATAGCTTTCCTCTGCAAAGAAATACGAGTCTCCAAATGAAACAAAGCTTTCTCCTTCCTACCATGGGTGCCTCCACACAGATGTTCATGTCTCATGTTCTAAGTGCCGTTACAGCCCAGAAAGGTTATCTAATTACAGAAACAATACTTATTGGATGCACTAATGCTTCTGCAATTTTAATAGCAATATGATAGCTAGGATTTATATTATTTTCCCTTTCTGATTAATTATTTACACAGAGACAAGCCGAGATTATTAAGTACGTGTGTGCCGTGCCAGGCTGCAAAGAGGGTTTTTAAAAGAAAAGGGCAGAAACAGACTCTAAACTCTTTTTGAAAGCAATCATCCAGTGTTTCCATATCCTGTGACTCCGCATCTTGCATCAGGCTGCTGGTACATTGGCTCAGAGTGCAGAATTGATCCAGGACATTACAGGCAATGTTCTAACTTCACAATTTGGTAGTAAGCTACAGCACGCAAAGGAAACTCTAATGTCAACATGTCAATCAAGGAAAGCTGTGTTTAGCTGTAAGCCTAACACAGGAGTACATGACAGCAGGGAAACATCATATAATGCAGGCAGTTTTGCAATGACTGCTCACCTACTCTACATGCAACATGCCCCCAAGGTGCTAACTGGGATCAGGAGAAAACTTAGCAACAGACAAGGCTTCAGAGAGACATTTGTCAAATACCCAACTTCTTTCAAAGCACAGCTGTGAATTCTTCTCATAAGCTGTACTCTGGGGGAAGCACACACGTTTCCCCCTTTTTATTAAAAATGCCCACAACGTCTGTCTGAAATTTATCATCTTTTCCTAAGATCAAGTAATTCTTGGAGATTTGCCCCAACGTACTTTAACAGACAAGTCACATACTTAGTGCTAAATGGCAACATTGAGCCTGGCCAGCTCTTCAGATGGGATGATCTCATTTTGAATATTTCATTAAAAAAAATTCAAATCAGCCTAAGACACACTTAAGGCTATGGATAAAATCCTTCCATCCTATAGGAATCTGAAAACCATAGCTCCTGTACAGCCATTCAGTCTGAAGCACAAATCTCTCTTTTAAATCTGTGCAAATTCCCTTGCATTTGTTTATCATTCTGCATACCAAGAGTCACGTTGCTAACTTTCTACGAGTCCAGGTAGGAAATGGTGCTGTTATCCTTCTTTGCTGCAGTGGTAAAATTAAAAGAGGAAATTCTTAAGGAGGAAAATGACAGATCTTTATGCTTATGTCATTAATTTCATTCAGCCCGGAAAGAAATTATTCCTATCAAGTTTTAATCAGGTGGCAACTTTGCTTTGATTTGTGAATAACAGTTTTAATAAAAGATATTTCACAGAACAGAAGAATCTTTAGTGCAAAATGCCCCAAAGCCTCCTCCAACTGGGAATTTCTGGTCATTAAAAGGAACCCCAAAAGCAGAACCATTGCAACCCACCTCATCTGTAGCAATGAAAACACGAGTGAGAGGTCAGAGGAGAGGACAAAAAAGAAAGTCCTTAGAGAAAAGAGAATGGAAAAGAAAACATCTATTTGGAGTGGCTCTAATATCTCACCATAACCCCCCAGGTTTGGGGGTAGAAACACAGGAGTCTATGATACTTAGCAGGGTATGAAGTTTCTTCTCACATCTGCTTTCATGGCATCACAGATGGATTAAGTAATCATTCCAGGCACAAGTTTACTATAATAGATGGAGGGTATGCATCCTCTTCTACTGGAATCAGGCAACTGCAGCCTTTCAGGCTGATCCACCAGCCTGCTGGATCATGGATCACACTGTGGCAGGATCACTGCCTGTCCCCATGCCATACCCTCCAAAGTGGCAGCAGGACAAAGTGATAAAAGAGACCCCTGCTAATCCATAGCACTGGAACACAGATGAGCCACCATTTCCACGCCCAGAGAGGAACTGCATGGGGTGACAGCCCATGTCTGCACACACAACCAGAAGAGGGAGAGATTTAGGAATAGAAACGTGCATGTATTACACATCTAGTAAAGGTCGTGTTTTAGCCATGGAGTCATACTACAGCGGCAGAAAGAGCCTTGATCCACACCAAAGGCTGCAGAAACATGGACCAAGGATGAATCTCAGCTTCTCCAAGACAAATGAGCTGCTCTGGTAAAGGAGCAAGGAAGGGGTAGACTCACTTATCTGTACTGCAAGTATCAGTCCTGAGCGCCTCATAGCCTTGAGTGGTAGCAAAGCTGACACACACCAAGGTAAAAGGGAAAGCAGAAACACTCTTGGATGGGTCCAAGTGCCTGTGGTGTTTGCAGTCACGCTGCAGCGTTGTGAGCATTGCAGCAGCATCTTCATCATGCAAGTCAGCCCTGCTCCCTCTGCTCCAAAAAGCAGGATGGGGTTGAAGCAGGCACTGCTCTGCCTGTGAGGAGAAAAGGCGGATCCAGGAGTATTCCTGCCCTCGCTATTTTCTGGTGAGAACTGCACAATAGAGTAAAACTCAGGTAACAATGAGGCCTGCTGTGTAGGGAAAAGCCAAGTATGAATAAGAAACCCTTCCATCACACTATCACAGAAAGCAAGTTCCCTGGGGCTTGAAGGAAGGCTGTGCCTTAAACGATTTGCTCTTTAATGGGCTTTTTCTTTGCAATCAGCATGTGAACTTTGAGAAACCACCGGTTTGGTTTCTAGTGTGTAGTCCTGAGCCTACTGAACCCACACAGCTGATGCTCCCTGTGCATGAGCCGCCTGATTGTTCAACCCTGCCATCAAAAGGCTCGGTGCAATTTCTACATTAGGTATTGTATTAACAATAATATGCTTCTGATTTTAAAAAGAGCTTTTTAAGAAAGATGCTATTGACACGTCACCTTCCTAAAAGCTAAAAAGATGCATACTTAGAAACAGAAATATAAGCAAAAAAAGGCTGCAGCAGGGCAGTATCTGTGCATGTGCAGCCCCAAAGGCAGATGAGCCCCTCAGGTTTCAGAGTGGGAGTGGAGGATCCATCAGCAGCAGTGGAAGTGGAGGATCAGGCCCAATCTCTGCTTTTATCTACCTGCATAGAAAGGACTGAAAGGAAGACTGCTCCTGAGGGAGAAACCTGCACAGCTGGATGCAGGGAGGTGGTCGAGTGTCCTTCAGTACAATGAGCATACTGCAACACAAACTGGTACAGTCTGCAAGACCTGGCTTCACCAGACAGAAAGGTCTGGAGTTAAGTGCTATCTGTAAGGAAAAGACTTCTCACTGCCTGTGTTATCCCTGCAAGGCTCCCTCAAAGCTTGAGCTCCATGATTCAGCTCCAGCACACGCCTAGGACAGGACACATGATGCCTCCTAGGCTACATGTGGAGCCTCCAGTGAATGAGAGAACTGAACCAAACTGAACCAAATCCCCTGCTGTCACCTTTACAGCTTGACCATCTATCTATTCTAGCTTATGTCCTGCAACCTCCCAGATCAAATGCTTCCTGGTCACTTTCTCTGAAGGCCCGATTGCCATCAATGTTTCTTATCCTCTAGGAAAGCCATAGAGGACTAAAGCTGAGCCGCAGCTTCTAACCCCTTCTCATGAAACTCGCTTAGTCTTTGTTCCACTGTATTTACTTCTGTTTTCCAAGACTAAGGAAAAGCAAACAATGTAGAAAACCTTTAATTTCACATTTTTTTCCCAGCTGGTAAAAATGATAGCTAGATATGTGCACATCAGTATAATCATCTCCTAAACAAATGGCACAATGACAAACCGAGGGGGCGGGGAGAAGGGGAGCAGAGCACAAGCTGGTGTTTTCAATTTAGAAAGTATGCATTATTTACACTGCCATTATTCCACTCAATTTGAGTTCACGCTTTAGTCCTAATTTCAGTATAATCAAAGTCAATGAATATTTAATCAGCATCGCTTCCAGAAATTGAGTAATGCCATTAACATAATGTCCTCAGGACTTCAATGCCGATTTTCCTCAAAAGCATGGGACTTCCACTCTTCCTGCCTTCCCACCCTTTGCTTTAACCAGTTGATGCTCTGATCTCCACCTTTGCTGGGTTTAACACGGTAGAACCTGTGCAAAATGTAGGGAAAGGGAAAACCACTTCCCAAATGCAGAGACAGCTCAGCACCCATATTGATCCAGCCCCAGGATAGTTACTGAAAGTAGAGCATTTCACTTTGCTATGGCTCAGTATGGAAAAGCATCGTAATAACAATAATCCATTTGCACTTCTGGAGCACCTTTCAACAGAGGGGCTCGAGTAATTCTGCAAACATTAATTAATCCCTTCCACTCCCCTGCAAGGAAGACACTTATTTATGTGATAGCTGATCTACAGATAGGGAAATCGGAGCATGACGAGGTTAAGTGCCTAGTTTACAGCCACTGGGGAATCCAGCGGCATTTGGGCAGAAGTTTGGAGCTCTCACTGGCTCCAAGTTTCCTTTTCTAACCAACAGACTGTGCTGCTTCACTAAAGTAAGATCAAGGAAAGCAGCAGCACCTATGAATATTTATGAACAATACGAAATTACAGCATAAAAAATTGTACAGACATTTCAGAGCTGCTAAGTGATGGCTCCAAAGCTGTATCTCTGTGTGCACAGAGCATTCAGTAGTCTATGCACACATGCCCCCTCCAGTGGGGCTGCATCTAATCTATCATCTTTTCTAACATGACTATCACTGTAATGTCTCAGCAATGCCTTCAGCTGAAGACCTATCACAGCCTTTCATCTATCTGGGCTGGTTTATAAAGCTTTTCTCCATGGTGCTGGAAAATCTGTGGGGCATACGTTTTAAAACATTGGATAAATTCCAGACTTTCCCTTCCATAAATCTAGATAGAGTCTTAATGTAACTTTTATCAGTAATGAACAATCCCTTGTTTTCCCGTAAAATTGGAATTCATCATTTTGATGTCAATAGGGAAGGAACAAAGTTCAATTTTGTCCACACTCACAATATGCAGTTGGGAAGTCTGAGGTTATGTATAGAAAGTGCTTTGAATGTTATTCTAACCTGATTCTTAGAGGGTTTCGGAAGTTTGGGATCATCACATTTCCATAAACTCTTCCATGAGCATTCATGTTAGTTTACTGCAGCGTCCCCAAAGGTCACCCATTTCAATTCTAACCATTGCCCTGATGAGGCTTCAGCCTGGCACAGGCACATGGCAATGCAGGTGTTCTTTTGAGTAATGACATCAAAGATCGTTTTAGAACTGCTGAAGACATCTGGGTTGTATGTGCACACACAGTATATGGAAAACCTAATGCCCACCTCTAAGAGCAGCCTTCAAAATACTTTCTCTAAAAGCTTCTTAAAGTTGTTCAAGCCCAAAATCAGTATCACTGATATTTGACTGTTTTGCTGAATTACATGATGGTTGTGACCAGCTCAAGTGTACTGGAAAGTCCATGCATTTGGACTGAGGTTATTTAGAGTAAAGTAGCATCCAACAAATTCACACACTAGCCTTATGTAATTACCCTGATGTGGGTAAACATGAAGATCTAGTTTGCAATCATTTACAAAGCCTCATTCTTGACTCATCTGAAGAGTTTGCTCTTGCAGATAGAATGAAGGAAATAAGTAATGCAGCTGGAACATTACTTATGGACGGATATTACCAGGGATGGAGGAATAAAACATGTTTGCAGAGGAAAAGAGGAAGTATTTTCCTTGCGCAGGAGTGGAAAGGTATTTATTATAGTCTGAAGAAGGGAAGAAAGACTTCATCAGCTCAGAAGCCCAAGTTAGCGGCAAGGAATAGCTTATACATGTCAGGCTGGCATTAACCATCATACAATGAAAGCCCCTCCTAATCTCAGGAGAAGCACTTAGAATCATAGAATAGTTAGGGTTGGAAAGGACCTTAAGATCATCCAATTCCAACCCCCTGCCATGGGCAGGGACACCTCACACTAAACCATGTCACCCAAGGCTCTGTCCAGCCTGGCCCTGAACACTGCCAGGGATGGAGCATTCACAGCTTCCTTGGACAATTCATTCCAGTGCCTCACCACCCTTACAGTAAAGAACTTCTTCCTTATATCCAATCTAAACTTCCCCTGTTTAAGTTTGAACCCGTTACCCCTTGTCCTCTCACTATAGTCCCTAATGAACAGTCACTCCCCAGCATCCTTATAGGCCCCCTTCAGGTACTGGAAGGCTGCTATGAGGTCTCCATGCAGCCTTGTCTTCTATGAGGGCAGGTAGCATTTTCCTAAACTATCTTGCTTTTAATAACAAGCATTTTGAAGACAGAAGCTTAATGGTTCTGTGTAAGTGACATATTCTTCTGTCTCTTGAATAATGTTTTCTTAGCCATGCTCCACCAACACCCTCTGACACCTCCCCGTTTATCATAATGGCTTTGAACATTAACCTTAGAAAACAACATTACCATCATGGCTGAGAGGAAGTAAACACAGCAGCAGCTGTCTTTTAGCAGTAGCAGGAATGAAAAATGGTGGTCTGCCTTGGAAAATCGCACCTTTGCTGATTCCAAATGAAGACAGACCAGTTACTCTGACAACAATAGGAGCTATTTTGTCTTCAAGAAGAACAAGTCACTGTACATACTGAGACTGCAGCTCAGCAACGCTGACTAGAAGGGTAATCAGCTTTTGCAGTATTGTTGGGAAAGTGTTTCACAATGCAGTTCCTGATGGGCAGAGTAAGAGTTAAGCTGGAAGGTGGGAGAGAAGACAGAGGATTGCCATAACATATCATCAGTGGGACTATTACTAGGGTACAGGTTATAACTTATTCATGAACTTCTGCACTTTTCACTCCTACCGCAAGGCAGGGTAACACAGGAACACTTATGAATGACGCTACTAATGCACCGAAGAGAAAGGAAACACAGTTCTGATGCTGTTGCACCTTAAATCTATATATTGTTCTTCAAGACTCTAGCAGATCAGTCAAGCAGACATGGATACTACTGTTAAAAGATCACCCCTCAGTGCATCACTACCTCTGCTGGGTCTTAGATGCCTTTGGCAGATACAGATCACATTGAATATTTTAAGCTTGGGTATACTTGCATAACTTGTGGTATGATTCCTGTTTCAGCAAACACTTATGAGCATTGTCAGGCTTAACATGCAGCATTTGTCTCTCCAGGGCCCATAGCCATGGTGGCCCAGTGACAGCAAAGGCATTCCCCTTGCTCTTTACAAGTCAATGCAATTTGCAGCAATGACCTTCCTCTACCATGCCAAAGTCCAATTCACATTAAACTGATGCTAATTAATTAGGCCAAATCAAACAACCCAAAAAGCTTTACATTATGGAAAACTAGTTCTATGGTTTTTTCAAGTTCACATCCAAAAAGAGGTTTTGAATGTATCTGAGGACTGGTGAGAAGAACCACTTGCACCAGAAGGTTACAGCTGATCGACCAGCACCTACAAAATCAAAATGGAGCTTGCTAGAAATGTGATGGCCCAAATGCACATTGCTATTTCAGTTCCTGAAGGAGACTAATAATGTGGCACAAATAATTTAGGATTTAATAGATATGGCAAAGGCAATAAGCTGAGTCAGTAGAAAGGCTGAAGAAAGAAGCTAGATATCCCTAGGGACCAAGTTTATTCCTCTCACCTACTCTCCTGGCAAAAGATTTAGCACTTGTCACTGGTCACTGTTTTATCTCCACTGTCTTAATTGTCTTTGTGCTAGTTAGGTCTTATTGTATGTTGTATCGATTGTTTTCCCCCACTAATTGACTGTGTGGTTGTAGGCTTCTTTACTTGCCATCCTGAAAGGCACTGTAAATTGTCCTACATCAACAGTAGTGATGGTAAAAAACCATAGTAGTGCCAATGAATCTCAGTGTTAATACAGTGGGGAAACATCTCAAAGCAGGCAGCTTTTGTACCCAGCCCAGGTACAGTCTGAGTGCTGAACTGTACCTATTTTTCAGGGAGTTTTTGATACAAATACAAACGACAATATGAAGTGTTTCTACAGTCCCAACAAGAAGATGCCTAGAAATCTCCCCTAGGGTGAGAGGAAGGACCATCCCCTTGCAAAGGAAATGCTCCACCTTCTGAAAACGTGACTGCCACCTAATCTACAAGGTTTTGGACAGCTCTCAGACCATTTAATCCCTCTCAGCCAACCCGTCCTAATGTTTTACACTGAAAATGAAGATTTTCATATTCATACTCTGGTTTCAAGTTCTGTTTCTGAACCATATTCTTGTTCTATAGTCATTGACCCAGACGATGGATGTATAGAGCCTGTAGCATGTCTTTTCCACTCACACACACACTCTCTGGCTCCTCCTTCAGTTATTTGAAGCATTATCCAAGCCACTGAAGTTAATGATTATTTCCTGTAGACTTCCACAGATCTTTTGGTTCAGGTCTTAAAACATTTAGTGCTTTTTACAGATCTAAGGATGCACACAGGGATCAAAAGAGAATTTTCAAGTCATCTAATTCCTCCTAATTGACTCAACCATGCTAGAGCTTTTGGAAGCTTGACAAAGCACTCCCAGATATTTTTAAACAGTTAAGTTGTTTTACATGGATCAGTCCTTCAGCCTCCATATCTTCAAGCACTGGCTGCATTTGTGAGTCCAAACTCTTAATCCAACTACACTGAACAGGAAGAGTCATTCAAGAAAAATACTTATATGTTGTGGAGAAGACAGAAGAATACGAGAAGAAAGATTAATTGAAAACTCAGATAAGAAAAAACCCTCACATTTAAGAAAAAGAACATTTAGCTTGGAATTTGGAATAAATTTGCCTCATAGACCTCATGAGGGCAAATATATAACATTACGTTAACCATATGCACATTTATCATCCATGATTTACCCTAAAAGTGGCTAAAGCCTGTATCTAAATGTTTGTTCTGCAAATAAATGGTGGTATTGCAAAGTTTATCAGCTGCTCTTCTTCCTTCAGTCACCCTGACTGGATGAATAATCTAATTTCCTTTTCTGATTGGAATGAAACTCTAGTTGCTTCTTAACTTCCTAAACTTCCTAAAGTAATCCATACAAATGGCAGAACCACAACTGACTTAAATAAACAAGAAGAAAAAAGCTACCAGTACTTAAAACTGGGCTGCGGTTAATCTAGCCCCATCTCTTAGTGCAAAGAATTCCAATGAAAACCACAGCATTCAGCACTGAGTCCCTGCCCCTGTGTTTGGTGAGACGGGGTCCACAGCCTGTAGCACGTCACAGACCCCCTGGTACACCAGCTGCATCAGCTGCCTGTTGAAAATGCACCTTCCACCTTAGGAAGCAACAATGCATTGGGCAGTGAAAGGTGCTGGTCAGTACTTGAGGCTTACTGAATATTTGCTGACTCTTTCCTTTCTGGAATAGCATCAATACTGCAATTGATTCCAGGTCTTTTCCTAGAAGAATCCCAGTTCTAATTTAATTCTATTGAGCAGAAGGTCACCAAGGGAGGAATTTCATTCTTTTTAGCAAAACAGTGGTGGATTTGACAAAACCAAAAGACAAGATGCCTTCTGCCTATGTTTGAAGGATAACTGTGACTGCAGCAGTCCCTGTTGCTGGTACTGCCTATTCCCAAGAATGCAACATGCAGGACCTTGCTTTTTTTCCCTACTGAGGCAACAAGAGTGCTTGGTTTAGTTTTATGTATAAATTTAACTTATTCTGTGTAGAAATGCTAAACTGCCCTATTGGTGTCTGATGCTTTTCAGAACTTCCTTTTCCCCTTTTTCTCCTAGGTAAGCAAAATTCCCTCCTTACTTGTGTAAACAAGCATGAGGGACAGTTAAAGGTCGTTTATTCACAGGTCCTTTTTCATCTGTGTATAGATATCCTGATAGTTTAACCAGTAGTCCAATTTCTCATCACATTCACATGGCTTTTCAACCAGTCAATACAAGGACTTTGTATTTCAGCTGATGAGAATATGCTATGAAAATTCATATTTGCTATTCCTACATATACTGAACTCTCTGCTATTCCTTCTCACCTCTCCTAGAAGTAATAAAATCAACAGGAGATAAGGAATTCCCTCAGCCTTCTCCAAGACACTTGAGTATTTCTTTCTGTAAATGAAGAGCCAAGGGAGAGTATGTGTTATCCTGCCACATTTACAAACCTTTCTTTAATTTCAGGACACTGTTCTTGAGCTTTATGAAACAATTAGTAATTTGCAGCAGTAGCGGAAAGAGAAGGAATGCAATTGAAGCAAAGAAAACTTAGGGGTGCAATCCCATCCATCTTTAGATGTCAAATCCTCAACAATATCTGCTGTAACCACCAATTCATTTGAATGATGCAATCTATTAAGTAATAGCCACCAGGCTGTCCCCCCACTGTCTCCACAAAGCATCCTATTAATACTTACAAGCTAGCAAGTCAATACAGAACCATTTTTCTCAGGTTTCTCTGCTTTCTAGCATTAACCTTATTAACCTTTAAGCACAGCAAAAGGATTGTTTATTTGCTTAAACATCTGCTTTGTCTTGAAGTGAGAAGCCTGTTGTAGAAGCGTGAGGAAAAGGGAGAAACATCTTTCAGCAGTGCTGGCCTGGCCATTCCCAGGCTGTCGGTAAGGCATATGCCCATTAGTCCTGTGAGTACATTCAACATCGACTCATCTGATGCAAGGAAGTGCCAGGTTTAGTTTGCCTTTTTTTCAGAGGGAGGGATGGAGGAGTTTCTACTTTCTTTGGGTCCTGTCACCCTGTCCAGATGTTCTGTTTGGCTTCAAACAGCAGGGGGGAGTGAGCGAGTGAGACTGCATGGTTCTGAGTTACTGGCTGACTGGACTCAAACCACGACAACCCACTAAAAGACCAGCTTACTAAGTATCTCCCTCTCCTTTCAGGGTTTGTGTGGACCTAGACTTAACACTGTATCCAAACTCAGCCCATAGCTTTGACTTCTCCTAAAAGCTCAGGCAAACCCACAATTCATCTTTGCGCCACCTCTTTTATGAAGCTGTCCCTGTTGTTCTCATGATAACTTGGATCAACTTGTCTCTAAAATTGGATTTACACTGCAGCTTGAAAAAGAATAATACATGCGCAAGCACACATAAACTAATGTGCATTGAATGCCAGGGTGTTGATGGCTGCAGGAGGAACAGTTCACTTCAATAAATGAGGATATATGAAATACCTACTGAGCAGAGATAGGGCTACTCAATATTTTGCAGCCTTGCCCAATGCTCATGTTTTCTGGAATATTTCCATCTTCTTTCAGTTTAAGCAAGATCATTTTCTCTGTCTGAATGCCTTTAACTCTCACCTTCCTCCCAAAACTGATATTTATTTTTCCCATGTCTTCCTGTCCAGTCCCATCACCTACTGGAAAATCCATGGGGAACAACAAGAAATAAGTGTTCTCCTTTAGCCATATGTAGTCTTTATGTCATGTCCTATATGTGACACTTGTCAACATTATTTAACTGCAAATTTTTTGCTGGAATCTGATCTGACGCTCCATTTTATTTCCTAGCTATATGCCTGGTCATAGAAGCATGAATAGAGAGGGTGGCAGAGGTTCTTGAAATGAGAAAGGGAACAGAGACAATCCTCAATATCTGCATTTCGAGGTTCCTGGCAAAAATTTGCAAGCGTATTTTGCCTGTGAACAGCACGCTACCCAGTATTTGCTATGTCTGAAGGTGCCAAAAAAGCAAGCCTGAAACACACACAGGGGAAGGGCTGGGTTGAAAAAAAGCCAACTTAGTATCTATCTGTTCACAGCAACCATCAAGCACATAAATGAGTCTTGCATTCTTCTTTCCTCATCTTCACCCTGTGGCCACTCTCCAAAGAGAAGGCAGTGTGATGAGCCAGAGGAAAGCAAAGCAAAACTTCGCAGATTCAAGATCGCATTAGCTGGGAAGTCAATAAGTGCACTGAAGCTTTCATTCCTCAAACCGAAACAGGAGAAGTTAAGAGGAGAAAAGAAATACTTTTACAGTGTCAGAATTTTTACTTCTCATCTTTAATGGTGCCTCTGAACATTTTTAATGGCTGCTCCTCCACATGAAACGCACAGGAGCAAGGTTTAGAGAGCCAAAACTCATGGGAGTGCTTACACCCACATTTCAAAAACCAAAGGCCTTCTACAGAAAATAGGATACTGATTGAAAAACTGCAAAAATTCTCTCCTCCATATACTTTATAAGCTTATTAGCTACTTTTTGACGCTTGTGCCATTGAGGTTCACCGGCTTTATGACTTCAATCTTGTCTCCTAACATCTTCCACAGGGCCAAAAATCTTCCTTAGTCTTCCTGCAGCAGTCTACTGTTTAAATAGCACCTTGAAGCTTCAGAAATGAACGGCGAAATGTAACAAGAATGAGATTAACATACCTAGGCAAATGCACTAATAATTTCTTGTTTGAGCTTTTTCTAGGGTACACTGAAGCACCAGGGTTCCTGTTTTGACACCAGGACCATGACAAATGATACAGAGGGCAGAACTGGTGGTGTTAATTGGCAGGGGTTGAGGCAGAGACAGCCCAGCAGGGCAGGGGACAGCTGAGAGATGCATATCCCACTGGGTCCCACCATGTCAGAAATTCACCCTTCATCTCTGAGAGAGTAGAAGGGGAAGGAGACAAGGAGTAATTCTATCCAGCAGGTAGAGGGGGGGCAGAGACTTAAATGCACCCATATGACAGATGATGCAAAGAAACCAAACCAAACTGACAAGCAAGGTTCAAGGCAACACCAGTTGTCTTTGTTTCAAGAACAAGAGCTGAGTCAAAAGCCTCTGATCATGACAATAGGATGCTTCCACCTTAAGAGACAAAAGCACTTGGACTCAATGGTAAAGTTTTACACAGAGTGTACATAGCAAAAGGACCAGGCTTTAATTTACACAGAAGGAAAAGTAATCCAAAAGTAACTGAAAGTCCATTTAATTTTTTAAGTTATCCACTGTTAAAAACATAGAAGACAGAGTCAATGGCTTCCACTGAAATTCAACAAAACTCCCTCAGCATTTTGGGACATCTCCTCTAATTACTATTGGGGCTGATTTGGTTTTTTCTTTCAAACTAAAATTTTTCTTTTGGAAGCATGAATAATCAAAGACCTTAAGTCCTCACTTCCTACATGCTTATTAGTGTCCAGCTTCTTAAGATCCTAAAAATATCCACAAATGCTACTAATATTACAAGTAAATTCTAAGTGGACTCAGAAAGCAATGCTCATAAACACTGTTCAATGTTCATAAACATCATTGCTTTTACTGTCCTAGGGAATTTTTTAAGATGTTTGAGTTCTTTTCCTTTTCTTGGAGTTAACTGTACACCTAAACACACCCACGAAGCTGGGGTCTAGTTACCTGCCTTTAGTCAAACAGCCATAAACATGCTGATCACACAACAAGGCAGCGACAAAACAGAAACCGGAATTCCGGGATGCCCATCTCCTGATCTCTTAATAATTGCTGCAAAACAGCAAGAAAAATGAATAGCTCCAGATCCCTGCCCAGCACGCCAGGAGCACACTTGTGATTGCTGTTACTGCTGCAAAATTGCTGAAATGCAAAAGTAAAATCAGGACACCATCACCGCCATGGAAACCCAGTGTTTTTTTGGTCACAGAGTACTGAAACTTGGTAGCTGGGAAGCAACAGCAAGAGCCCAACTTTCCATTCCAAACACAATGTGTACATCTGGCTTGGCTCCCTCCCCTTGAGAGCCGCCGCTGCTCAGTCCAATGGCTACAAAAGTCACTGCTAGGGGAGGAGTTTCAGTATGTTCCAAAGGTTGAGGAAAGTTTTGCTTTCTCTTGTGCCCTCAATGATTTTCACTTTGGGTCACCTCCCTTCCAGCGGCAGAAGAGGCCGACAATACATTGCACTTAAAATTCCTTCAAATATTCTGCTTAGACACACTGTAAAAGAAGAATGGATATCCAGAATAATTAAAATATGTTTAATTTGCATGGAGCTCAGGGCATTGTTCTGACATCAAACATCACTGTCAACCATATGTGGAATTTCAACTGCCAAGTGCTTCATTTATGTGAAAATTAGCTTAAGTGTACAAAGAATGAAAAATTTATGATTATTTCACATTTTAATAAATGCAGTGCTATGCATTAATTTAGACTTCTAAAACAATTTTGACAGTGACAAGGGAATCCTTCACAGGCTAAGTGCTGCGGCATGCTGTGTTTCACATGTCCTGCGGAATTCTGCGCTGGAGTGTTAAGGCAGTTAGATTTTTATGTTTTTAAACAAAGACATTATATAACTATATCACTTAAAATACTGCTTCAGCTCACTCTTTCCCCTGTTCTCCCATGAGGAAGCATACAACCTATCAATAGCTTTCAGACAGATTGGCATTCTGTATTAAACAAAAATGTTTGCAGTGAGAAAAAAAGAAGAGTGCATATATCACATTGTTTAATATAACAGGCGTTGGCAACTTTCCCCAGACTTTTGTTGTTCAGGAAAATCATTTGGATGGTGACAGGATCTTCCCCAAGGTGCTAAGATCTGACACCAGTGCATTATTTTTCATGAGTATCTTCTGTTCTGCATAATAAACCACGAAGCTTCACTATCTCTCACTTTTTATGGGCCATCTGGGCTTTCTCCAGACCTAGTTGGCAATCTTACAATGTGTTTGTGTCTAGCGTACCCCAGACTAAGAGGGGAAACATTGGCAATACCTTAAGAACTGCTTCTCCTCTTGGTTCAACCAGAGATCCCCTTCAACTGGCACTTTTCACACGAGAATCAACTTTGCATTTTGCATGAAGAAATTAATAAAGCACTTCTGTCAACATCTGAAAGACCACATAAAAGCCCTGACTCAAACTACAAACGACACAAAGAGGAGGATTTCAGTTGTTCTCAGCCCATACGTGTCTGACTTCTGCACTCTCCAAGATCTGTGTTTCACAGACGTGTAAAGCACAGTGCACTGCCCTCTCTGCATGCCTTGCACGCTCAAAATCTACATTAAAAGAAGGTTATTAACACCATCCTGAATGAGTTCAGAAAAGAGACCAAAAGCAACTTAATTCTGCCATTTCCTAAGGTGGGGCTCTTTGAACAAAGCCCTTTGGTGTATTTCCATTTCTTCTTTAATTTTTTCAAAAAGCAAACATATAAAAATGGAAATTCTATCACATAGCCTCACCTTGAGCACAGACGAATTCTAAACAGGGTTTGATCCTTCAGATCCACCTAGAGCTCTCAGCATGTGAGCTTATCTAGTATCCAAAAGCAGCAAAATGCCTTCATCCTATCTGAGAATCAGCTCTGAAAGGAGATGAGATCAGACTTATACTTTGTTATTGGCTTTCATGGCTGTTTCCTGACAGCAAAATAGTACTAAGAATAAAGAACCTTAAGACCTGTTTCAGCCACTTTTAAAGGGTATGATCTGGCAAGCACAGCACCTGCTGTAAACTCTGAATTGTGAGTCGAAATACCCACTTCATGGTTAGGTTAGTTTTAGCATTTGTTGTCAGAAAGCAAATCTTACTCCTTGTTGCAACTAACAGCAATAGCAAGACTAACCTTTACTGGAATAGGAGCAAACGTTTGCTGTGTGTCTGCTCAGTATAAGAAAGCCTGACCTGTCAGCAGAATCTGGTCACTTAGAAAACCTGCTCACCAGGTATTGAAGAAGAGAGAGTTCTATGTGTCTATATTGCATTTTGCTGGTCCACCACTGGCATGTCCGCCACTGGCATGTGATCTTTTGAGTTAATGTGTGAATTGCCACTCTCTATAGAAGCAGAGTCTAAGACAATGCTGGAGTCCCTCCTGCATCATAGCTAGGTTGTTTGGATGCCACCAGCCAAGCACAGACTGTTATCAGGCATTTCTGGACTGGGTGGTCAGGCACAGGCTGATGTGGCAGCCTACCACCCTCCCAGCTGCTCACTCAGAGGGGTCGAGATAGAGGCAATCTTTCTATCAGAAAAGTAAATTGAGGGAGGAAGGAGGCTGCTGTTATTCTTGGCTTTGCAGAAGGAGCAGGAGAGTGCTATGGGAAGACACCTTTCCAGGGAAAAATTAATGGGACCAAGAGGATCACAAATCAACAAGAGAACCAGCAGCTCTGGTGGTCCTACATAAAGAGCCGGTAAGAAGGATGCCTTTCTATAAAGACTTTTGGTCTGAGACTAAAGTGAGCCCACTTCCACTCTGCTCCTTGCCCTGTGAACAGTGTTAAAAGGCCATGGAGGCAGACCTGCCCAACTCCATGGCTCTCCTTGAGCACTCCTGCAGGTCTGGCACTGCACAAGGACAACACATGCCACCAGCCTCACTTGGTCCCTCCTTGCAATGGCACTAATGCCATTACAACCTTGAAGCTAAGAGTCTGCACTTCTCCAGTTACTGTGTGTGAAGTGAAAATGCAAATTTATACGAGAAAATCAATATTTGTGGGGGTTTTTTTTACATGATATTTTAGTGGTCTTTATGCTGGAAGTGCGACCTGATGTTTGATAACACTGCTGTATCCAGGCAGAGGAAGTAATGGTTCAAGAAGGAACTCCCTGGTTATAAAACATCTTTCATGGGCTTTGCACTGGAAGGTAGATATCTCATAACTTACATAATCACTCCAAGTGGGATTTCAGAAGTATTCACCTCTACTGTTATTGCATTTCCACCACAAATTAAACCTAATTTTAAGCACTGATTTGAATAGAGACATTTATGAGCCTTAATATTTCTCCAACACTTTACTAAGCTTTTGTGCAGTCGCTGAGTTAGATGAGAACAGTATTTGCATATTTGTAAAATAGAATGTGGATCATTTCAACCTGAAGGATACAGCTGAAAACTGGCATCGGAAAACTAAAGGGAACTCTACAGGATGTATGCATTTAACAGCATCTGGTCCTTTATTCAGCTACCGACTTGTGTAGAATACAACTTTCTGATTTTATTGGGGGAAAAGTTTCCTGTGATTTGAGGACTGCAGTGGGATGTTTTCAAACTGATGAAATTGAGATCATTCCTGGGTTAAATACTTGCTGGAGGAAATTAGGTCTTCAAACTAGTACCAGCAGTCTGCTCCGAGGAACTGTTCCTAACTGCAGAATATGTTCTCAAAAGCACTATCATCACATGGATGTAACACTAAACAGGAGGACTGTAGATGTAGGAGAAGGAAAAGGCAGCACACGGAGCTGAAGCAGCCAGGAAAATGAAGTGGTATAGAATAGGGTGACATTTTGTTTATATCTGTGGTGACCAAACCTGAACTTTCCCTACCCCTTTTGCAGCACCAGTGCAAGCCAGTCACTAATAATCTTCCTTTCACAGTTTGACAGGCTTGAAGCAAGCTGCACTGAGTTATCAGTAATGAAACACCCTCTGAGGAGGTGTGCTGATGCTTCAGCAACAGCAGGATATTTTCAGAGAAGAGACAAGTGTAGTCAAGGACATTTGGCACCTCTAACTTGAGCATCAGCTCCAAGGTGAACAGGAGGATAGGCTGGGTTCAGGGATGAGCTTCTGCAGCAGCTCTGTAACACGCTGATTCAAATTACCCACTACACAGATGGAAAGGGAGAAAGAGCCCTATGTATCAGCTTCCATTCACAACCTCCGTAATTCTCCTTCGCTCTGCAAGGAAGAGCCACCACCTTTGCTCAATTTTCAAACGCCAGATTCATGTTCTCCATTTTAACCTGAAAGCTGCATTTGGAAACATGCCATAGAGGCAAAGATCATTGTCAAACTGAGATTTCAACCATGGGATTCCTTAGTGAGAGAAAGAAAGAGGCAGAAGATGAATTGAGAAAAGAAAATGAAGATGAATTGAGAAAGCTGCAAATACAGGGGGAGGCAATGGAGCTGAATGGGCTGAGGAAGCAGAAAGGGCAAAACAGGATCAGGACAGGCAGAAACTTTGCAGGTGAGACTTTTACTGTGAATGAAAATGAACCGAGCTCTTTTCAGTCATCTGCCAGATACCAAAACAGAATCTGTCTCTTCACCCTTTGACTTATATGACACCACACACTGCTGCAGATCAGTAAAAATCTCAGCAAATGAGGCTGCTGGATGAAGATGCTCACAATGTTGGTCAGGGTTTCTCCATTAGCCCAGGGCCCACACACGAGCAGAATTAAGAATGAAAAAAATCATTAGGTGTACATTCCTCAGAAACAAGTCAGAAAGCAAACACCACTCAGGTTAACGCCTTTGGTCACCTCCTTTTTAAAGAGCACATGTATGCCCAAATTCTCTTGTCTAACAATGTATCTACGGCTACAAATACACCACAGGCATAATGCATGAAGGTATCAGAGTGATTTTAGAACTTGGTGGAACAGAAAAATTCAACCAAGCCCTACATGAACTGGGGCTCTGCCACAGTAAGTGTCTGTACAACTGTCTACAATGCCAATCTCTGTAAGAGAGACAAGCAGAGATACACACCGCACAGCTAATACATGTTGACTACCTGCCATACTAATTAGCTAATACCTATTTAAGTTTCCACCCAACGTACATCCCAGCCACAGCACATGCCCTTCCTGTGTGTGTAAATTAGTGACACATTTACATCAGGGAATTCCTGGTGGGACGATGCCCCCAAGGTCCCGTGTATTGACACAGCTCTGTAGTCACAGCAAAGCTCAGCCTGTGCCCCTAATCTGCCAAACAGGAGGCAGAGGAGAAACGGAAAACGAATGCTGAACACATCCTTCCCACACCTCCTGCCAGCTGCTTGCAGCAGGGCTGGCATGAGATTTACAGCCAGCTGCTAACATTAGCGGGAGGTACAATGCCACAAGAGCAGGTAGATGAAACAGGGAAAATATGTCAGGAATTTAAGAGAAACAAAAAGGGGGGAAAGAAAAGGAATTAAATAGAAAAAGGGGTTGGGGGATAATTACAAACCAGGTATTTTAATGGTTGCTGGCAGAAACCCCAACCCTTGTATTTAAATGGCTTTTTTAATTAAAAAACAGCAGGCTATGAATGCTAATCTTTCTGAGCAGAAAGCTCCTGATGGTTTGCTTGTTTCCAAAAGACTAAATCAATCAGCAAGAAGGCTAACCCCACCTTGGGAACATACATATCAGTAGGGCTGAAACTTTCAGTGTCTACAGTGCTGCACTCCTCTATACACAGGGCAAGATGGATACCAGCATTAGAAGTACAACATTCACAAAAATATCCAATAGTGGTTTAACTCTTTTTTTTTTCTCTAAATCCGAGCTGTTTTTTCCCTTGTTACTTAAAAATGTGGGTTTTTTTTTTTTTTCCTAGCTAAAAATATCAGTGGAGGCCTGCCAGGCTAAAATGTGCAGTTTGAGTCCCTAAGTGTTTGGGTAGGGAATATTCCAATTGCTCCACATTTTTGCCTATGTAAACTATTTAACTTGCAAATCAGAAAGCAATGTTGTATGACACACTTGGGTTTTTCTTGGATTCTCAGCAGACATGCAGTGAAAAAACCAGCATATAACCAGCAGAGAGTGTGAGAGGAGAGAGAGAGAGTGATGTCAACCATGTAGTACAAAAATAGTTAGCAATTTTTTATGAACTGAGGTTTCCCAAATGTAAAGCAATTTAACAATTTTGTGCCATTGCAATTCACAGTATCTGTGGGTAGAGGGATTTTAAATGAAAATCCAGCCTTCTTCTATTCAGTGTCAAGAATTTTGTGTCATTTTGTTTCTTCCCCGCATTTTATATTTGTATAACGTGTTAGAGAAAGAGAGCCCCATCAGGGAAGGCCATCGCCGGGAAACAGCATGAGAATATCCTGGTGTTACAGAGTGGTGGAAGACTTTATAATGTGGCATTGACATGATCAAATTAACTAGATTTTGAGCCTTTATTTTTCTGTCCAGTGAGTTTCTGGGCCTGTTTCTGTTCTGTGCCCAAGTTGGGGCTGTCTACCCTGACGCAACTAGGGAGGAAATGATGGTCTCCCAAGGGCTTGGCTTGTGCATCTGCGCACGGTGGTACTTGGGGCTGTGAAGGCAGGGATGTGCCCTAAGGCTGTGGCTCAGCCCAGCTCTGTCTCTCTCCGACCCAGAGTTTATGGGTCTTTCCACACTGCCTTTCAGTCACAACATCAGCAATTGGATATCCATATGTGGATACTGGAGGTGAAATCTACAGGGACAAGGAGCAGCAGCATGGAAGAGCTGTGCTTCCACGTACAATTGGTACACACTCAAAAACCACCTCAGTAAGATACATGTCTAAGCCCTGACTGTGCGGGCACTCCTCCTCACTGTTTTCCCTTGCCTGGCTTGTGCTGCCAGCATCACCTCTTCACCGAGGGGTAGATCTCCATTGGCCCACCTGCAGAGCTGCTTTCCCAGTGGAGAAAAGCCAGGAGACTCCCTACCCTGCAGAGGAGCCCTCTATCATTGTCCTGTTCACCCTCCCTCCCTTGCAATTCCCATCCTCCAGAGTCAGGGCAGCTTCTGAGCCATCAGTGCTGGGCTGTGAGCTGGACAGCAAGGAGCAATTTGCAGCCTCCTCTGAAAGCACAAGCTTTCCCTCTGACACACAGACAAATGTCTTCCTTTCCTCTCCTCTCCAAACACCTGGTCTTTCTCAGCATCACGCAGCAGAGCAGGTGCTATGAAAGCCTCCTGGCCTCCACTTTCTCTCTTCACACTGCTATGTCATTTCTTCCTCCTCTATCATTGTGTCAGCTCCCGCTGATGGAGCTGACCTCCCTGCTCCTCCAGACGCTGCATTCGAGCCCTGCAGCACACACATCCGTCTCCAAGCACACCGAGCCGTTAAAGAAAGTACATTTGAAATTAGAAGATGATTACATAGTTTGCACTGGAGCTGGGGAGTATATAAACCCAGTAGGCTACTTGCACTGCCTGTGCCTTTCTTAACTCAACATACCTTGTTCAGGCAAACCACTCGTGGGAAAAATCCATATCAGGCAGAGATTCACAGGAGAAATACCACAGTGTGTTAAAAAGAAAGAGAAAATGTTGAGTAGCATGTAGCTGCACGCAAGTAAACAGCCTGCTGCTCTCATGAAGAATAGAGATGCTCAAGAAACATTTTCTATCAACCTAGAAAGAGGAGGCAAATAGAGAATAAAAATAAATAAGAGAAAGAGGAGATAAATAAGGCCATCACTGTAATGTAACTGCTCCTAGAGCCATGGTTTCTGCCTAGTGTCTTCCAAGGCAAGGAGAGTTTACTATCCACTGAGACAGGATCATTCAAGAAGCCTCAGAGATATCACCACCCAGTCTGCATGACCACATGTGATGTGCCTGGATGCTTTGTACAGCTTGTGTTGTTACTTGGAAGCACCCTCTAAGACTCAACTATGAAAGCAGATTTGCAGAGTGACTCACCGTACAACTGCCTGGGTGCCCTTCTCTTAAATCAACCTCAGCTTTCACCAGAATCAAGGTAAGGAACAGCTCTGAGGAATTTCTCTGCAAATTCATTTTGCAGGATGCTGATTTCTCATTATGAGAACACAAATCCACTTGACAAGAAATGTTCTTTATTTGTTTCACAACCGGTGGCCCAAACCACAGGTGAATTTTCAAATAAGCCAGCACTCGCAGTTGCAAAGGAATCTCCATGAGAAACAAAAGCATAGAGCTCACTGCATAGTACAGCAAGAAAGCTGCACATCTCCCTCATAGTGCATGCAAGAAATTGAGCTGATTTTGCAGACATCCATGAATTATGCCCTACAACCCTGCCGTTATTCTTTTTGCCCCTTTTTGAGATAGGGAAACCTCAGGGCAAGATGGGATAGGAGGTGTATGTAAACTCCCAAAGTGATCTGGGAGCTAGATTAACTGAAATCTCCTGTACTTCAGGAATTAGACCACTCTGTGCTCCAAATCCAATAAATTGATGCTTCATGAGGCGGTGGACTGAGTTTATACAGTTTGCATTCAGTGTCACACTGACACTTGCCATTCTTGGCCCCAAGGAGCTAAATTTATAATTGTCTTCTTTAATATGCACTAAGAAATAGAAAAACAGAGATCTTATCCTGCCTGAAATGCAGGCAGCTTCCTGTTGTTAATCTGGGCACTGAACAGGCAGCACTATGGCCGTACCTGAAAGCCTTTCCAGTTTGATTTGCTCTATCCATTGAACAACAGCATGTGGATCAAACAAGGCTGAGCAGCTTGCCGTCCACCTGCTTCTCAAGTGCAACCAAGCAGAAGAAAACTACTCTGACAATTTGAAAGGGGACTACAACCAATTTAGAAGGAAATGATTGCCCACAGTCCAACCCAATGCCTCAAACAGCATCACGAAGCAATCCTCCATCACTTAGTGTTCTGGGCCTGTCACTCTTCTGATTCAAAATGAGTTTAGGTAAACTAGTTGCACAACCATGATTCACCCTAAAACACTTGTACTCCAGAGCATTATTCTGCCTCCCTGGCACCGTTATACTTTCAAAGATTATTTCCACTATGCTTTTTATTTCTTAAAGCTGACTTATAGAGATAACATATGGCAAACACATCCTCTTTGATGACCAAGAATCTTTGTTTCCTCTTGAGAAACAGGAAAAGCTCTGCATGTGGATATAAAGACAAACTTGGTTACCATACCTAGACCTAGTTCTCCACCTATATAACTCATCTGTGAGAGTGTGATCAGAGTGCTAGCTAGGCACTAAGTAAACATCATTGGGAACTATACTTAGCTAAGACTGATCCTTAAGCCCCTGATTTTTGCATGAGAGAGGCACATTTTTGTCTGGTTGAACATTGCTGACCTTAACATAATTTGCTGTCATGGAACTGCATTAACTATTCATTGACTTTAGGCCCAAACTACACCTCAGCATTTTCTTAGATACTTCAGAAAGAAGTATTGGATGCGCCATGTCATCCTGAATCCCCAGTGCCTTTTAGAATTAATCTCCTTGCTAAGAATCAATGTAGACCATGCCCCTCTGTGCTCCAGGAGACTGCAGGGACTGTCAGAGCAAACCTCGTGGGACATTGCTAGAGACATCCCAGGGAAGACAGTGGAAAGCAAAGAGGAGTTCCATTATTTTTGGGACAGGAGAAACATTACAGTGGGTGAAGCAGCACCAGAAGAAAAAGAAAACAAAACCAACCACTAAACCAAAATCAACTCGAAAAGCCTCAAACATTAAAGACAACACAAGCAAACAAAAGCCCCCATGAGCATATGCTTCCAGGAAAGCATCAGGAGGATGGAAAAGGACTGCTACCTGGGGGTGCTTTAGGTTCACATGACCTAGAAGAGTAGAGACTTTTGTGAGCGTCCCACAGGTCAGTGCCCACAAGCCCAACCGGCACCTGTGTGTGCTAAGTTGAGAAACTGATGTATCTGCACAGGAGACGTGGGGCTGGAGTCTCTGCTGCCATTGGTCTCTGAAAATGAGAGACTATTAAACTTAAGGAAATTAAATACATTACCCACCTTTTCCTTCTATGAACATCAAAACATCTTTGTATTACTTACTGCAGCATCATGACCTCCCTCTGCACAGCAAAGACGTTTATGGCTTTCCATACAAAACCTAAGCAAGCTTTGACCCAATTGCACAACTATTCCTTTCTTCAACAGCTGTAAATAGAAGCTATACAGCTACAAGTTACACGGCTAGAAACTTCAAACACCTCTTCAAGAAAACATCACAGATAAAGCACATTCACAGATTATCCTCCACTTTCCATACAACATAAAGTGAGTCCTCTTTGAAACTGAAATGACAAACTGCCTTTTTTCCCAGGTGTTTGCCCCTGCTTCAGAAGAAAAAAATGCCAGAAAGCTGCAGAAATAATGATTAGAGGTGAGGTGCTTTTCCACAGAATTTAAAACCAGAAGGAACTTGTCCTGTAACAAAGGACCTTCCTCCCATTAAGTCACTGCACACATTTTTGCTTCTCAGTGCTTCTTGCTGTATTAGGCTAATTATCAGTATGTTACGCCCTAAGTCTTACTTGTTAAGTGAAGAATAAAGTCTAACTCCATTATGGTGCAGCCTGGCCTCTTTATAAAGTCCAACAAAGTAGGGAACAGGAATATCTTAAATGTTTTCATGTGAGCATGGTTTCCAAAGTGCATCCAGTTGTATTTATTCCCTTTCAGTCTGGCTTCTGGAATTTTAAATGCTAGAAGGCCATCTTTACCTAACTTGCATCTGCAAATTTGGCTGCTGTCATAGAGCAATAGTGTACATTTTGTCCCTGATTCTGTTCTTATTCAGGCTGGGGTAAAAAAGAGAGAAGAGCAGGACAAAGGGCTGCCAGCTGGATATGACAAGGGGAAGGCACCCCGGCCGCAATACTCCCAGACACTATGATGTGGATTTTGGCCACATGTTTTGTTTGGCTGAAAAGCATTAATTCAGCATGTCCTGATCCCACCTGATCCCACCAGGAGCAGGAAATCAGGCAATGCAGACACTGCAGGGCAAACAGTGGCACAGGGCCACTACATTGGAGCCACTGTGAAAACGCTCTGCTTAGGGAAAGTGTGGAGGGAAGCACAAACAAAGCAACATCACCATCCTTTGGACACATCTGGCTGTCACAGTACAACATGCTCCTGTCAACGAGGCATCTGTCCCACAAAATACCGTGGAAGAACAAGGAACAGTATTCAACCTCCTCCCCACGTTCCCACATGGGAAAGAAGCCATCCCTCCCCTTCCCTGAATCCACTGCGTGGTGACAGGCCATGCATTTTGCCTCACTGAAACCATATGTGCTTCATGGTCTCACAATCATTCCCTTTTTAATATGGACATGGACTGGCAGTTCCCCTTAGGTGCCTTTTGAAAGCTCTGGCTGCAGCTGGAGAGCCAGCTCTATGCTTTGCTATGCTTCAAACTGGGCTTTCAATGACATAATTACAGGCCTGTATTAAAATGTTATATTTAAATCATCTTATTCTTCATCAGCAAAGGATATTCCTAACCAAAACAAATTCTTCTGTATCATTTATTGTATTTAAGATAATTTAATGGGTTTCTATTCATGCTGGAAGGCAGCAAATGAATAAATTCCATAGCACTTTATTTAAATATTTTAGGGCAAATCTTGAAAGATGTTTTCATTTAGCTGAAAGCAGCTTAATAGCAGGGTTTTTTTTTTCTCTACCACAGTAAAAAACTATGGGTTTCCTTTTATTGCGCTTGTTAAAATAAATGGCATTTTTAATAAAGACTGTCCCCATAACAACATACATGATTTGATCACATCATGAAATAAATGTCATGAGAGATTATACATTTCAAAGCGGACAGTTTATGTTCTTTTAGTTATTAAATTCAATCAGTTTTCCTTTTTTTTTTCCTGAAGGCAGGTACGGTTTTGATTAAAATGTGACCCCAAAAGCAGAATAATCTGAGTGAGAGCGTATTTTCAGGTTTTTTTCAAGGTTTATCTACTTTCCCATAGGAACTTAAAAGAAAAAAACGGTGGCTTTCAGTGGCAGCACTAAAATTTGTTTTCCTTTGACTGACATTTTTATTCCCAAGAAGAGCATGTTACAACACAGCGCTGCATGGGAAACATAAAGCTAACTAACTGGTATGATGTTTCTAGTCCAGAAAATGGGTTTGATAGTCTGTGGAGGCTCCTAGTACCCATCTCCCTTGCACAAAACCCCACAGTCAACAGTCTATGCCATCAGACCAGGCTATTGTAGACCGTCTTTGACAGTGAAGCACACCAGTGGCTGCCCACAGGGGACAGACTCTTAGCCCCAGGATGTGACTATCAATATCTCCCCTTCAGTGCACTGAATTTCTCTTCGGTGTCTTTCTAAAGCCCTCCATCCATTTCAGACACTTCATCTACACAACTGTCATGTTTCAACAAATGAAGCTCCTGTTAAAAAATCACTGACAACACAGGCATTGGCTTAATAAAGAAATTACTTTTAATCTAAACATCACCATCTGTCAGGCCCTGAAAAGAGGAAAAAACCAAGAAAAAATGTGCAGCAATGCACAGCCATGGAGAAGCATTTGAAAGCACGTCCCAGCTCTCACTGAGCATGAACACTGAATATTAAACAAACACCTGAAGCTACATGTGCCGCCACCTAAAACTATCACTTCATTTTCTGTTACGTGCTGTGACTTAAGGAAAACATCGCAGGCATCGCCATCTGTGTCGCTTTTAATTATCAATAGGAAGCGCACGCATGATACTTCACAACTCATTCAGAAAACAGAAAGCTGCAACCAAGGCACTGCACATGTCTGAGTTGCTTCTCATGTGCCAAGGGTAAGGGCCATGTGTGGTCACCAGAAAGCACAGCAGGAGGTGACAAGCTGTGTCACAGGGATGGGCACAGCCTGTCATTTGACAGTGAAAAGCTGAGGCTTCATGCATGAGATCTGCACCTGCCCCTGGGATCCACTGGCTGGGAAGGGTGATGATTATTAACACCCTCAATTAGGTGTTGGCTTGTTCTCAGCCGCAGAAAGCAGAGCTACCACTGTGCACTTAGTAAGGATAAAAAGAGGAGGCTGAATATTGAGTTGCAGAGTCCAAGTCTCTTAATCAGTGAACACAAAGCATGGAGGAAGAGGAGCTTTGTGGAGTGCTGTCAGGAATTACACTGAAGTAAAGTTTCTGATCTCTGACTCATACATTGAAGTTGGATGAAATTTAATGGTGGGACGCTGGCTGGGTTCAGAGGGATGGCAGTGATAGCCTTTCCGTTATTCCTAACAGCCATAAGCAGAACATAAGGCTGGGGGTGAATGCTTTCACTAGCAGCTGAGCTCAAACTAATCATGGTCTGTACTTGCTATACCACTCCTGTGCCCCTCCAGTAATCCCAATACCCTTGTGCTCCGCGGCCCTTTCTCCAAAATACCCTGGGTTTCCTCTGTGTTATTCCCTAGTCCCTCACCTCCTGCTCCCATCTGACACATGCTGGCTGCCCACCCCAACCCTCAACCAAGGGGCAGCTGGGGCAGGATGAAAGGGGTTGGCAAGCAGGCAGAAATAGCCCCATTACTGTAGGCAGTCAGAACTGTGAATACACCCAAAGGAAATAGCCCTGGGTCAGATGTTTTACAGATACTTACGATCTCCTGATATCCTGTTAAATCTCTCAGGAAATACTCAGTAAACCCTGCTGCCTCTGCACTGGAAGCAACAGTCTTCTGCGATTAAAAATGTCTGTAAATGGCACTCCACTCCTTTGCACAAATAATCCAGAGGACAAGCAAACAAACACAGAGTGCTTCCTCAGAAGCAGCTGTGGGGCATCTGGATGAAAAGATGCTCAGGAAACCCAAGCAGAAACAAGTGCCCCAGATTCACTCCCACCAGTGGCTCCTACCCTGCTGCTTGTCCCCTGCTTTCTGGAGCAAACTCATACCTGCTAATCCCTCGTGGAGGATTTATACTGAACTGCTCTGAACTGATAACAAACAGCAAAAAGTAATGTACCTTTGCTTACCAGCACTCCTCCTCTGCTTGCTAGGGTTGTCCGCAGTGTTGGTGGTGGTAGGAATAAAGCCAATTAAAATCAAACTCTGGAAGTCAATCAAATTTTTCACCCTCCATCCCTTTGCTGTGAGGGAATGCTGCATGCTCTCCTCGAGTTACGTCCCCAAGCAACAATCCCATTTGCTTTCTGACCTCTGTGAGTTAAAACAAGTTTGGAGCTCTCTAACTTCAGAGCAGTGACTCCATTTACTTGTGAAATTGTTTATCCAAGCAATTCCCACTCTGTAGCATCAAAGTTTGTTGTTAATAGTTGCAGACTGTTAATCTACACGATGAATATAACAAAGCTTGTGGAAGAATCCCTAATGGACAAGCATGATAAGAGATGGGAGAAAGGAGCTGGCAAAGCTCCAGGTATACAGGATATTTGTGCCTGACCTCTTTAATTACTTGAGCACTGAACTGAGTGGTAGATGAGCTTCAGAGCTACTCCAGCAGCTACTAAGGACCCTCATTTTTGTGAAGAAGATGTGCTTTAATCTTTCTTCCACGGTACAAAATCCATGTAGTGCATTTCACCACCATCCAAAGAGGAAATGAGTTTAAAACAGAAAGAGGAACTTCACAGCACAGCAAATGTATATGAATACCTCTTCCAAGTCTCACTGTAGCCCCTAATATCTTGTTAGCAGCATGATATTTCTCTGACCTCAAGGCCTCAGATGCAGGGAACTCAGGATGAGGAGTCTGGAACTGGTGTTCTGGCTGCTCATTGCAGACCCTTGATCTCAGTGACCATCATAGAGGTCCATTTCTGCAGCTGCTCCTCCTGGCACTGGGGAAACTGGTGGCAATGCCATTTGGATGAAAGTTCATGAACAAATGAAGGTTTTTCCATTTCAATGATTATGGGATTTTTTTATTTCAAATTGTAAAAAAAGAACCTGTAACTCTTCAAAAGCAGCAAATCAAATAACTACAACATGTTCAGTTTTGCTCGTCTCCTTTGCTGGCCACATAAAATCAAATACATATATACATATATATATATATATGCTGCTGAAAGCAGCATCAAGCTCGAGAGTTCTGAAATTCTGGGGCTCTTCTCAAAGTAGCTGGGAATTCACCTTTCCTCTGCCAACCCATCAAGAGCCTGTCTCCATTCACCACATCTTGGTATAGTCACTCACTGAGAGGTTTTGAAATTCCTCAAAGCTTTTCACCAAGTATCTCTAACTCCTCTCACCATGAGATTTGAGAGTGGAGGGTGAAAACAGTTTTTCAGCTGCAACATGTCTCAGCTCAAGAAGCAAAGACAGAATCCTCCTCTAGTTTCTGTGCTATATCTACACTATCAAAATTAGCAATATCAGTTTCTACAGAAATTCACATTCAGGAAGCAAAAGAAATTAACGAATCACACTATGATGTTATCTCGCAGTAAAAAATTGCTTACTTCTTAATTTGCAGAGCAGACCTTTCAAGTGTGAATTAAATTTCACAAAGTGCAAAACGCTGTTGTTATCATGCACATTTACTGAAGAAAAAGGTTCAAATGATTGAACTAATGTTACCCTCCTAAATGACAAGGAAATCACTAGAGTTTCTAAAGCGGAGTTCCCTCCTGAAATCAGTGAAAACTACCTGCTTCAAAAATGTGCGTCGCAACTTGGTTTTGACTGATGCTGCTTATTTTCTGACTGCAAAGTTGAGTTGCTACTGACATTCCAGGCTGAGCTGGAGAAATAATTCTTTACTGAAGTCCCGTCAATCCAGAAAGATTCAAAATCTGAACCTGAAATACCATTCTCCAACCTGAGATACCAAGAAATCTCTGTTGCTGATGAGAGACCCACAAGGTGGATTATGAAGAATTTTGGCTTTGGTTTGAAGTTCAAATTAGATTACTAATTCACAGAGTCCTTTTACTGTTTAATAAATTCAGATGAAAAGGAAAGATACAAATTCTCACAGTTCTCTTGCTACTTAATACATTCAGATGAAAAGGAAAGATAGAGCATAATCAACACATGCATTAATTTATGCAGATCTTTCCCTAGTTTCATGTTTTAAAATGTCTTTTTAGATAAAACGCCAATAATACTCAGCATTTTTCATCTTCAAAGGGCTTTGAAAATATTAACTACTGAATCGGTATAGCATACCCATCAGGTCCATAAAGATTAGTATCCCCATTCTAAAGTGCAGTTCCAGACAGAAAGGTTATGGAATTTCCTTGCTAACCAGAAGTCAGTGCCAAGGATAGGTGCTAATTAGCAAACTCATAACTTGCAGCACAGCACTTAGATTACATCCTGTGCTCTAAGTCATTCGGTGTATGTGATGTGCATGTTCAATCTTGATAATGCCACACTACTTGAAGTTTAAAAGAGGCAAAAAATGGCCATCTTGGAGAAAAAAGTGCATGGGGGGGGATGCGCATTTCAGCAGTACATGAGTTTGTTCAGGAGCAATGCTGCGAGGCAAGAGAAGCTTTCACAGAATGGAAGCTATCTGTAGCTATTACACTAAATCAAACCATATGGAGTGGTCCGATACCAGCTCAATCAGACCGCTCCAAGTTGCAGGCAACACCCCTGCTGCCACCTCATGGGGATGAGGTCCAGGAAAAAGGATCCCACATTGTCCTGAAAATACGGCTCCAGCAAGCAAACCCAAGTGAAATGTTTGATCTACTCAGCAAGCAGCTTGCACTGCACCAAGCTTCACCCCACTTCTCTCTTCAAACCAATCCCAAAGTGCCAACAGAGGTGAAAAGAGGAGCTGAACGCAAGCAGGAGGGCAAGTGTGATGAGAGCAGAGCTGATAAGCAGATTCAGATTCTCTGATTAGTGCCAAGGGTTACGTGAACAGATGCCTATCTCTCACAGAGGGCATAAACACATTGCAGAGAGGAGTTTCTGCAGTTTATTTACAAAGGAAGAACACTTCTAGCTCTCCTACTGACAGCTTGTTCCCATCGCCATGGTTCAATCTATGCTACGCTGCTGGAAAAAACTTCCACTATAAGCAGCTTCAGCACTTCTCCTTTTAAGTGTATTATTTCCTTCCTGTTCATTATTTTCTTTCAGTAATATAAAGGCACTTTCATGCATGATCTGCAGAACATCAGCAGTGAAACAGAGTGCACTAAGACTGATGAGCACTAGATTCACCTTGATTGCTAAGGACACAGAGTGTGAGAACTGGGAATATCGCACTGAAAAGCAAGGTAACATAGACACGCAAGAACCAGCCAAGATGAAATTCATAATGACACAAGTATTTATGGGAGGATATTTGCCACAGTATAAAGAAGGGTTTTCTATGTCTCTCATTTTCCCTTTCTTTCTTAAATCAGGATGGACATTAAACATGCACAACACAGGGGAAAGTGAAAACCTCCACATGAAAAAGACCGAACTGAATGTATCTCCAGACCATAAGCAGGTCATGCGCAGGACCAGATCTTGCTTAAATATCAGCACACCAAAGGCTCTGAGAATTCATGCAGTGCCTGTTTCTTTTTAGATATAGGGTGGTGTTGTGGCTTTTCTTGGGGAGTGCCCCCAGCAGAAGCACATATGTAATGGCACGTCCAGTCATTTATAACAAGGCATGGTTGCATAAGGTTATACACTACTGCGCTGACACTGGGATGGGCTCAGGGCCAAGAGGTGAAATGCCACAGAGATATTGTAGCCTGAGGCCTCTAAGACAAACATCAGATTGAGAAAGAAGAGTTCACAGAGGTTCAGTGTACAATAGTACACTGATTTGGTTTGCCCTTCCCAACAGCATCAAACGTTAGGGTCATGCCTTCACTTTCAAAGCCTTTCAAAACCCTCAGTAGGCCTCCAAAAATATTGCCAGTGGTTTGGCTGCCAGAGTGCTGAAACCGCTGCTGACGGCTTTGATCATGAGACAACCCTGTCCGTGGTTTCCTGGTGGAGGAGCTTCCTCCATCAGCCTGTTGAGCCATATCTCACAAGTAGATTGCAAAACCTTTGCAGCAACAGCAGCTCTTTCATTTGGTATTTTCTCAGTGCCTAGCACACCAGGACCCTGGATAAAAGATAGGGCTGTATTCTGGCTGTAGCTACACTTGGTGAGTAGCTACCACAGCTACTCACAGCTAGCCAGAATGCAGCCAAGCTTTCAGAATTAGAGAATCATAGAATCAGCGAGGTTGGAAAAGACCTTTAAGATCATCAGGTCCAACCTTTACCCCAGTAAACCATGTCATGATTTATATCACTAAACCATGTCACTAACGGCCTCATCTACCTGTTTTTTGAACACTTACAGGGATGGTCATCCCACCTCCTGTTGCTGATTTGCCCGCCAAGCCCTCAGGTAGAATGAAGCCAGACACCAAATCTAGGCAGTGTGATTTTGAAAGAGCTCAGGTCTGAAGCAAGTGCTGAATGTCACATCTCAGCACTATCTATAATTACAACCATTGCTTCATCTGCAAGAGCAAAATGCAACAGCAAATGCTGTTGTAAAGAGAACAGGCCCACCCCCAAACATTTAAATGCTTTCTAAATACAGTGCCTAGAGCACAGCCCACTTTATCGAAGGTGTAGGATATCAGAAGAAGGCTGCGTGTTCCATGAGAAAAGTAATATCCGTTTTAGCTTTCAAACATTTTGGCTTTTTCATTAAAAATATGTACAACAAAAGCCTTACTCTGTTGTCATATACAAAGGAGATAACAAATGGCATACACAAAGCAGATAACAAACGCTAAGAAGTGGAAATCTGTCAGCTACTAATATCAAAAGGCTACACAGGGAATGAAAGGCAAAAAAGTTTTTCCCTACATGCTGTTTATAGTTTGAGCGAACCAGAATGAGCCCGTTGTAGCTACAGTCCCTCCATTCACTGAGTGTTTGTCACATGGAACACCAGCTGAGTTATCACTGAATTTAAAAGGCCTTGTCTAAAGGGACAATGCTGAGATAAAGGCAGACTAGAAAAATTCTGGCTATATGAGAAATAACAGCCTGGACCGTTGAGAGAGCGCGAGAGAGCATTAAAACCTGACAGTTTAGTATTTTTACTGAGCCTGATGTTTTCCAAGCAGCATGCAAGGGGACAGCCATTTCTACAGTACTGTGGGAGACAGAAGTATTATCCCAGCTCTGAGCCTGGGAAAAATGACACAAGAGCCAGCAGTGTTGATGAAAGGGTCATCTCCAGTCCCAGCCTGCAGCAGAGGTGCAATAAATAATACCCTAAGAGACATGACCAGCAGCAGGGCAAAGCTGGGAGCCACAGAGCAGCAAAAGCTGCAGCTTCCATCCTCCTCCCCGGTGCTGGATGTGGCCAAAGCTGAGAGCTGTCAAGGCAAAGCTGGGCATTCCCCAACTTCCACAAGTTTCTTTTGAAACCTGAAAGCTCTCATTTAAGATAAAAACTTCTGGGCAGAAAGTTTGAATAGTTCACAGATTCCTGTAATGGAAAATCCCACACTGATTAGATTGATCGACTTCTGATTCCAGTCATATGCTCTTGTACATACAAAGGCAGGAATGTCTGTCTCTTGTGATTTCAGAGCTGCAGAAAAACAGGAATCTCCACAAAGTATGGTAATTGAAGTTAAGGGAGACTTTATTAATCTTACAGTGCAATAGTGGAGAGCTTTGGGCAGAATGGATGCTTGCTGGGGGAGGGATCTGAATCTTGTGCTAGTGCTTTAAATTCTAATAATCAAAGGAATACTATTACAAACATCCCAGAGATTTGCTTTAACTTATTTCAGGTAGGGTAGAAAAGTAATGTATTATTGCCTCTCCATCCCAGGTTTAAACCAACACATGGCTTAAGTCTAGTTTTCTAAATGCAGTGGTCTACATGTAGCACCTCTGTACACATAACTTACAATTTAAGGCAAAGCACAAGAACTTCAGTAGAAAACAGCAGCATCTGTAGGTCAGGCTGAGATCACTGTGACACTGCCCTGGCCTGGGCAGACAGGAGCAAGAGAGTTATACCCTAAAAGAAACACCATAGGTCAAATGCAGCAGTAGGCAGGCTCTGGAAATCAGAGAGTGAGGTTATGAAGAAACACAATTATTCTTGCTAGCCTTAAAACTGTATGATCATTCCTAAAAATTAGAAATAAATCAGCAAGAACCTGCTTGAACTTTTATTTTAATTACACCTACTGCAAACAAAGTAGCAGTCAGGCTTTTTCTTTCATAACCTTACAAACATTTTAAGGTTAAGACCCTCTCCTCCTAAGGCATCACTACTAAGAATTAACTTCTCCCTTCTTCCAGCTCAGCGAGTAGCGTGCATTAACACCCTCTTGGAAACAGTGGTGGAGTCTTTGTTTGAGGCCAGAAGAGCCACTGGAAAGTACCTGGTTGTGCCTGTGCTGGGCAAGAGAGGCCAGTCCTGGGGAGGGCAATTCCCTCCTGCCACAGGCACAACAACAGAAGAGGCTGCATTGCTGACAAGGCAAGAGGCACCTCTTCAATTTCTCATCCTGTAAGTGCTCTTCTCCTGCACCCAGATACTTGCTTTGCTGCCCATGGACACTCATAGGGTTTTCCCAACACCCCTTTTCTGAATCTCCTTGTTACGTTTCTCTTGACCCTTACCTCCTTTCAAAAGGCAGTGTTGCCTACAGTTGCCATCACTGTCCACTACCTAGCCACAGCATCTACAGACCTCAACCAAAGGATTCCTAGCCACAGATCTGCCTGCCCTTCTCCCCTCTGAAGAGCCCTGAGCCACCTTTGTAAAATCACCTTGTGTCTGCAGGCTCTCCTTTCTTCATTCATTCATCTCACAGCTCTAACAAGTTGCTCCATGTACAGCACAACCAACAAACCCTCATTTTCAGCAGTTCAGGTCTTATACCCTCCACCCACCTTCCAACACAAGTCTTCTGCAATAATCCAGGTTCATTCTTTTCCCACTCAGTACAACCCAACAGACAGAAGAGTACATTGGGAGGAAGGAGGATTAAGATTCATAGCTCTGAAAGCAACCAAGAAAACAAGTTTAAGAAACCTTAGCCAAGCAAAATCTCCATTTCCAAGTCCCTGATGCAAGGGGAGGAGGTTCTCTGAAAGAGTTTTGTGAGCTATGAGCACACAAGCACAGAATAAGCATCAGTTTTAGATTATTTTAGGGAAATCTTACAGCAATTTTTTTTCCTCTTCCCTCCTTTGGAAAGATGCAAACAACATTTTTTTTTTGCCTCAATTCACAGCCAAGATGGATTTGGAGCTTGAAATGACCCTGTTTTCTCACTGTAAACATTTGATGAGGCCACAAAAGATCAGAGAGTATCAGAGGTCATCAGGCATCCATCAAAATGTTTCCTACCTTTTCTTCATCTCTACTCCTATGTAAAGAACTTGTGTTTTCACACCTCAAGATCCTTTAAAAGGTAAACTATGTTGGACAACCTATGCTTCATTTTTAGTAGGGAAAAGATTGATGTCTACTGTTTTACATCACTATCACTGATGATTTGCAGACCTATAAAGATAGCAAATGAAATGACATTTGTTGGTTTTTCCCATAAACTGATATTAAACTTTTCTCCCTTAGACCTTTTGGACTGTCTTGTATATGACAGCATTTCATCTGTATTCCAGCCAAATGTCATATCTAGTGTCATATCAGGTAGAACAAAGTTAGACAAGCTCAGAAAGCACAGAACAATAGAGGTATTTTGCATTTTTAACCAGCATGCAACATGTCCAGTGGCAATAACCTCATGGATGAAAAGATTCACTTTACTAACAGAGCATTTGTATGTGCTATGGCTACTGTGTAAACAACTAGCAATGGAGCCAGGCACTGGAAAGCTCTCAGTAGAACTGTTTATTGACAAAAGAGACTCTGAACCAAACTATTTCATTGGCTTCAACATTTCGGCTCTGAAAGTTTAGAGCGTTCGGATAATTTATTTGGGTAGAGAGGAGTAAGTTGCTCAGCTTGTTAAACCACTGCGAGGGGAAGTACACAATGAAATATGTTCCTACACAGGCAACATGGTTTTCATGGGCAGAAAGGAGAAAGGGATACTAAAGTTGGAGAATACTAAAACTAGAAGCAAGGGCCATTGCATTCAGTGTCCAAATATTCGGCATTTACAGAACAACTGATCTGTGAATGGGACACTACTTAGAAATTAACAATGGTTGCCTACAAAACGGCCGTTACAGACTAGTAAATCAGTACTCACAGCCAGTGAAATGAAACATTTCAAAGCTTACTGCTTTGGAAACCATAGTACATAGAACATTTTAAAATCCTGTATTTGCCACCTCCTCTACCCCAACAAAGGTAAGTTCTACACTGGGTATTTGTTACCCTTAGTCATTAATGTTAAATTCATTTAGTGACACTGCAGCCACTAAAGGAAGCTCCAGCAACTAAAGCTTACAGTGTCCCTCATTACCACAAGCACTCCAGTACCCACTGTTACACTGTGGGAAGGTTTGTGTCCTTAGTGACATAGGTTATTGGTTGACTTGGCAGTCCTGGAGTAATGGTTGGACTTGATGATCCTAAAGGTCTCTTCTAATCTAGTTGATTATACCATCTCCTACTGCACTCAGAGTAACCTGGACACATGCTCACAGCATTCACACATGGGCCACCTTCTCCCAAGCCATTTGCTGCAGTCAAGCCTTCTTCACTTTTACTTCACCAATGGCCACCTCTCTCTCTCATGACATTTTAATTGTGTGTGTCCTGTTTTGGTCTGTTAGCTCCCAGTCTCAGCCAAACAGCTGGGTAATTTTGGCTGGAATTCAGAATTAACATAAGCTGTTTTTAACCTCCTGATACTAAGGCATTTTACATGGTTCCCCCATATGACCTCTGTGCACAAGAGTCTGCTATTAGAATAAGCCACCATATGCAAACCACTGACATCCTGAGAT
This sequence comes from Psittacus erithacus, assembly GCA_009867235.2. Classification (NCBI taxonomy): domain Eukaryota; kingdom Metazoa; phylum Chordata; class Aves; order Psittaciformes; family Psittacidae; genus Psittacus; species Psittacus erithacus. The sequence continues at coordinate 46,249 of WYDI02024037.1, read as the reverse complement.
AGTGGTACAGAGGTGCTTAGCCACGGCCTGGTCCCACATGGCATTTGGGCAGTATCACAGACCAACAAATTACGGTCACCCTTTCTAACCCAAACACATCCTAGTGCAGCACTGGAAACAGCAACACTGAAGGACCTCCAGGTGCATTTTAACAGTGTTCGAGTTCTAGTTCTTACTAGTCTAGTGTCCAAGCTCACATCTAGAGTAAAACAGTCACATTTCCTATCTGAAGTGGTATTGCACGGCATACTGTCTGCAGCTGCAGTATGGCAAAGGGGCTAACCTGCCTGATGCGGGCAGGATTGCTGCAGGGGCAAGAGGCAGCTGTTGAACCAGAAGTATGAATCTCACCATTTAAAAGCTTAGTCGTGGTTGACAAGCAGAAGCTGCCAATGTTCAGTCGCTCCTCTTTTCCCCGCAGCACCACTGAAGTACAGTTGTGTCTGAGCTGCATTTAGCTTGAAATTTGCTGATGGAAAGACTTTTAGACCAAAAGTTTGTCTACTTTTTCCAATTTTCCAGCTCTCGAATGAAGGTATCAAACCTTGCTTCTCTTGAAAAAATCAGGACAGTTCTACTTCAGAGGTTAAATGAGGACTTGCATGCTGATTCACAAATGGTGACTTACATAACTTCTCAAGGAAATGTATGTAGCATAGCGTACATCAGTTGTCTGAAGGATACAGGTGATGTGCCACTTGAAGAGAAGGTATTAGTAAGTACTTGGCAACGGGGGGCAGGCTGTTCCTCTTCAATTGCAAGGCCGCACAAAGCACAAGCAGTTCTTTGCTTGCATGAGCAGCTCCATCATCAAGTGGTTATTCAGAGAGGAACAACCTGGCCTGCACACCACACTCAGAGGCTGCATTCCCCATTTCAGCCATTAGGACACAAAACCTGGAAAAACTACACGCATTTGTGCCTGCATGCTTGAAAGCCCCCAAATATTTGTGTTGATTCAGTAATTCAAGAGATACACTGAGAATCACATCACTAGATATCAGTTTGCCTTCATTTTTCTCCCATTCAGAGAGAGCAGAATGAGAAATCATTGGTTTTCTTTTGGCTTCAATACAAAACAGTGCATTCTCCGAGGCAGCAACCATCCGTTCCATCGATGCTAGCAGAGCAGTTACAGCAGCGAGGTCCTGGTCCAGGACTGGGGTTGCTAAGCAATATGGAAATACAAATAATAAAAGCATAACAGCCACCTGCAAAAGATTACATGCTGAATTGTACCTTACCGTGAAAGCTTGTTCCAAACTTCCTCTCATTTGGATTCAAATTTGCAGAAATTAAATTTAAAGAGAAGGAATGATTATTGTACAGAATGTTTAGAGAGATGTAAACACTTCCTTTTTCTATTACTGTGATTCACTTCAGGGTTTGTTTTTTCTGTGAGGCATTTAAAGCATGCAGCTCTGCAGAATACAATGGCTGGTTTACTTATTACAGCACAGACTTAAAACTACTTAAATAGCTTTTTCTGCTGATGTGCATTTGTGATTCCCATATTTAAAGTGTGACTGCTATTCTGTGTACAAATGTGTTGTTAGCATGATCTATGTCAGGACAGTGTTTGCATTCCCCATCAGAGAAGATTAAAGCTGCCCATACAAAATCCTCTTAACAATGCACAGCAGCGTGAACATGCCATACTAGGAAATCTCACAGAAGAAACTTCCTCTCAAGGCCACCTCAGATTCACTGTATCTGCCCTGAGCTCGAGCAAGACTGTTGCTACCATGCATCCCTTATGAAGGCAGATTCCTTCTCCGTAGGCTTGGTTTGTAACCCATTGGAAAGGTTCCCATTGACTTTAATAGGCAGACAGCGCTGCCCTGTGCCGCATCCTACAGCAAAGGGCAGGCAGGGCTGCAGATGAATTGCACAGAGCATGCAGAGATCAAGGAATGCAACAGGATTATCAGACTCAGGGCGTGAGGACTTGATTACAACTTTAGAATCTGATCCGGATAGTTAAAAAACAAAAGATACAGTCTTTTATCTAGATTTTTGTTGCCCTAAGATCTGTGAAAAAGTCTGGGTCTGATTTTCTGTAATAGGAAACTTCCACAAATAAAATTAATTTGGGGTCATTCTGGTTTCAAGTGAAATGGTGGGAAATTATTAAAAATCTCTATTTTTGGATCCCTTTTCACTCAAACCCTTGGCATTCCTGGCAGTGTTCCAGGCCAGGTTGGACGGGGCTTTAAGCAACCTGCTCTAGTGGAAGGTGTTCCCGCCTGTGGCACGGGAGTTGGAAATAGATGATCTTTAAGGCCTCTTCCAACCCAAACCATTCTATGATCCACCTCACCCACAGCAGCACCGAGAGTCCTGTCCTTACCCCACATCAGAAGCCACTGTGCCCCTCACATGCGCGCCTCCACAGCAAAACCTTGAAGCAGTTCAACTTTCATTGACTCGCACAGAAGAGGTTTAAGCTTGCACTTGCTGTAGGCCAAATGCTCTCAACACAGAAACAGTTATTCAAAGCTACAATTTGCTAAGCTGCAGCAATTTAATTGCAAATTCAAACCTTTGTCAGCAAAAGATTACCCTGTGTAGGGATAAACACTGTTCTCAACCTTTGTACACCACTTGGGTAGTCTTACCCAGGACCCAAAATAAACAGAAAAGGTAATTTAGCCGATTTTTTAGGCTTTTTTAAGTTAAGAAGCTTACAGTTGGAGAGCTTTCTCCCTGGCTCAGAGGCAGGAGGGTGGCCTCAGAGGACGAACAGGTAAAGCAACGTGCAAATCCCAAAGCAGCAACTTCTGTGAAAATGTATGGTTTTGGAAGAAATAAAGCAAGCCAAGGCAGCGTTGTGGCAGCAGACGAAATGATGCTCATCCAAACTATGAGGATGTGCCATGTTACACAGCCAGAAGCAAAGCTTAGGATTTGGTTTTTCATGAATGCGCCGCTTGTAACTTGGTTCCTTAGAGGATTTCACTCTGCATTATAACTTAAGCTCACAATCACTCCATGCTTTCAGACTGATCTGTGCCATAAACACAACAACGACAAACAGAGTTGGAGTCATCAGGGAGAAACATGGATATTTGTGGGGTTTTTTCAGAGATATTACATGCGCAGTACAAGAGTTGGAAAGTTTCAAATGAATCTTCCTAAAAGTCCTCATGATCAGTGCTACTGAAAGCAAATACAGATGGCTGCGGCATTATGTACGATCAGCTCACCTGAGCTATTCATCCTTAACAAACACACAAATAAAACCAACAGTGAAGCTTAGCCTGGTATTGTCACAATACCAGGAAAAGTACCTTGGTACCCCAAGAAATCATATCCATCAAAATATCAGTGGCTAAAGTATCCAGGCTTCACTCTCCAAAGCTTACACAAGAGCTTTGAAAACTCGGTCAATTTATCTTCCAATGGCTTTCCAGATCCCACCCTCAAGTTTGCACTGACATTCACCACGGTTTCTAAAAGCCTTTGGATAGTCTCCTGATAAAAAGCACACTGTGTTATTTGACTTTTAGAGCAGAGGACTTGAGGTTATGTCATTAGTGTTCATTTCTGACTTAAGGCATGATGCTGAAAGAGTCACCAGCCCCTTATTCCTAAGCATTATTGTCATTTACTGTTAGGAAAACTACCTTCCCCACTGGTAAAATCTGAGGCTTCCTTAAAAGTTTACAAGCAGTTTTAAAATAGGTATAAATCTACATAAGAGAAAAGATAGTTTTCATACAAACACAGACCCTAGAGACACCTATTAATGGCACCACACTGGAAGGCAACATCAGTATGATGCAACAGAGGAGAAATATCCGATGGGAAGAAAAGATCACTCAAGATGACTTTTGGAAGTGCAACAATGGAGGTGAGATGAAGTTTGACAGCCTAAATACAAGTTCAATGGACTGGCAGGAAGTCTGGTAGGAGCTCAAAGGAAGGATAACAACCTCAGCAGAGCTACTGATTACTGCCGAATTATGAGCCCTCAGCATGACAAAGCCATGAACAGCGTAGAAGATACTACTAGAGAAAGGCATTTCTAGAAAGATAACATTACTGTGTATCATACTGTTACCGCCCCAGATAAAACTCAGCACAAAACATAACTGATCAGAAAAGATCAGACAAGTACAGAAGCAGCTGACTAGGATAACAGCAGATGAATCTGTGAGCGTACCTCCCAAGCAGAAGTTAAAGCACAGTTCAGCCTAGCAAAGGTAGAGTGGATATGATCTCCTATAAACTCTTCAAAGACAGGAAAAAGCTGTTAAATTTGGCAGCAACATTTGCTCAAGAATAAATAGAGATGCCCTGCTCATAAGTAAATTCAAACTGGAGTTTAGAGCAGGAAAAATAAAAGAATCGAGTCCTGAAGAACAATGTTCTAGGCTTATCTACTATTATGTGTAGGAAGAGCAGGATAGGAACTGATGAACCTGCTTAATGTTGGGCCTCTGATAGTACTGGACCAGTAACTTCCAGCCTGTGTGACAAAGTCCAACAGCAGGTCCACATACTTTCAATACTACAGAATGTTGTTGGAGAATAGTGTTATACTTCCCAGAATGAACAAGTTGATCTTATATTGTATAAATTCTTCCTTTCCATAATAGACTGTAGTGTTTACTTTAATTCACACTAAATACCATCTTATTCCTCCATTAAGCTGAGACTTCCGAATTAAACTGATTTATCTGACACATTGATACATTTGTCTTTAACCTGCAGCAATGCAATTTAGGCTACAGTTGGAACTGTAACTTCACTGTCTGTTCCTTCCTTCAAGGGAAAAAATTATATATATTATGATGTATGAATTTCTGATTTGACAAAGTACTTGTGCTCCATTTAATACATCCTTCCCTGGTTTTCAGTGTAATAACACACTCAGTACCCATAACGCTGAAGACAGAACTCACATTGTCTACCATCACCTTTAATACAGAACATTCATTTGCGTCTTTCTACAGGCAAAATAACTCCAGATGAATTTAGGGACACAAGAAAGAGATTGGCACATAGCTTACAGCACTGGGAGACAGCTAGGGATTAGCAACAGCAGGACTTTCTGTCCTGAGCTCAGACTCCACTAACCAGTTCCAAGGGATTCACAGTTCTACAAGGATGTAGGTCATGCCAGAGGGGACACACAAAGTCCTGCAGGAGCCCAAAGGCAATTAAAAGCGGTGATGAAGCTGAGCATCACCACAGGCAATGAAAAGGGACTTCCCCTGAGACTGAAAAGCACAGGCAAGAACCATCTATTTATCTTCCATGTCTCTGACAAGAAGGGATGAGTTGGTTTTAAAGCCTTTAAAATGCCGTGCGTCACTTCTCAAAAGAGGTCACTGGTTACTGAAATTTTGCTGAAGTATTTAATAAAGAGAAAGCCCTTGAATAACAAACATGAACTCCTTTCATCATCTTGTATCTGTTTCTTCCAGTAATTACATTTGGGGTACCTGACAGTACAAACAGGTAATTCTCACATGCACAGTACAGACAACACCAGCCAACAAGACATCCTTCTGCTGAAAAACTCCACTAAAGTTTATTTCCCAGATGAGAAAAGTTTGTTAGCCAGCAACAAAAGATCCTCAACTTTTGCAAAACTGCCTTACTGAACTATAGAACTCTAAGAACTATAATGAACTGTATTTAAGAACTATATTGAACCATACGAACTATATTCCTTGCTCAAGCACAAGAAAGTGCCATGCAGGTTCATTGAGGAGTGGGTTAGAGGAACTTCTCACAAGGTACCAGCTTGGGAGAAACCCAACTGTAAGTGCATATACCAAACTCTATAGCGGTGCAGGCTATCCCCCAACTGCAGACTCCCTCACTGCTAATAGCACACAAGTAACAATAACTTGACCACCATAAGCTCTTATATTAAACACATAAGTGAATTTTGAACACTACAGTGCAGCAATAGATCATACACCATGGAAGTACTGATGATCCCAAACCTGATACAGAAAGATATCCAAATTCTGTCAGTTGTAACAAGCTCACACCCTCACCTGTGGAGCATGGAAGTACGGCAGGGCACAGTGGCCCTCCTCTTGGCTAGCATTGTTGCCCTTCTCCTCCTATCAAAGCTAGCTAGCTAGCTACTTTGTGGATCCCAACAGAGATAAGACAGGAAAAAAGAGATTAAAATATGGCAACATCTTACCGAAGCTGAAACATCTCATGTACAGGTTCTACCTGACCTCCAGAACAGAGATTGGATCACTCAGGCAGGAAAACCATGAGAGCAACTTCAGCACCCCCCATAACCCTGAGAAACATCACCAAAGTCTTGCCCAGAGTGCTTAATAATACCGCAGCACCAGGATGGGATCATAAGATAATCCACTGGCTTCTGCACTCGGTATTACAACACACACTTGAATTGCTCTGATCTTCCTCCTTCCGTCATTAAACTTCTGGATAGTTAAAACACACACAACACATCCCAAATCATATGGGAAAGGGCCACCTTCAGTTCCCCCAGAGAGGGAAGAAGCCCAGGTTAGGCAGAACATTACAAGTATTTTTTTCTTAAGCTCATCAGATGAGGCTCATAACTTTAAACAGATCAGTGATGCTGTCCTGTCCATTCTTTGTAAAAGAAACCTGGACAACCCAGCATGTGAGCTTTAAATTGTCAGAGGTATTAATTCCAAATCAATAGGAAATACAAAAATACAACTAGGCATTTAAGAGTGAAATATTAATTACTTTTTAAAAGCTGCAATACACACATTTTCTGAAGTCTTTACAAATAGAAATAAGTCAGTAACATGATTTCATAACTTTTATAAATGACTAAGTTAATAAACAGGGAATCTTCAGAGATGACAAAGGAAATTTAGAAGAACCTTGTCTGACACTATTCAAAATTCTCAGAAGAAGGCAGGTACTTCTTATAAACAGGTTAATTGCAAGTATTGTTGATATAATTTCTGTTTACATATTTAAGCTGGTTTTGACCTTCAAAATTCTGGCAAAGAACAATTTTCATTAAACCATCTCAGTGGAGGAAGTTGAGATCCTTGTCTGGTCCCTGAGGTTAACAGACAATGTTAATTATTTGGCAGGGATGGTCAAACAAAGTATACGTAAGTACTATCCAAAGCAACTTTAATTTATCAAAGTAGACACAGTGAGGGTTGATGTTTAGCAAGCTCTTCTTCTGTCAGGATTCCTTTATGGGATTTGGTTGGAGGCTCCAGAATAAAATCACAGAATCAAATCATTCCACAAAACATGATGTCTGTCTCTCTCTAAGGACACCCTCCCTTATTCTGAGCATATATAACGGCATAATGATACAATTTCTTCAGCATTCTTTGACAATTCATGAATATCATCAACCAAGAAAACTCCCATGGTTACCTTGAAGATGGTACAAGATTTAACAATAATAAACCAACTGTGGCTTCCCTTTCTTCTAAATTCTATACCCACCTGTTTGGCTGAGCTATGAATACATGAATGAGGAGTTTGGCATGCAGGAAGAACATCCTCTGTCCTGCGCATGTGTATCAAATCAAGGAGGAAAGCATATTAGAGACAAATACTAATTTCAAGACTAATATTTTTACTTCATACAGTAAAAAGGAAATTAAACCGGGACATCGGTTGGTCAAGAATCAATTAAATATCAGCATTTTTTTAACTGGAGGCAAACTAAGTTTGCCCTACAAAATAAAATTACAACTATTTAATGACATTCAAAGACAAAGTGACGCGTCCTAAACCACGAGATTGTATCATATTAACTAAACCAAATACGGTATTTAAGAGATCATCAAGACCTCCTCTATAGGAAGTATTTACATAAAACTAAAATAAATTTGGGCAGATGTAAAGGAAAAATATTACAAAAATTAACCACATCTTAGAAATTGTGTGGTAGTAGAAGACTGAAGAAACTCAGTCAATCGAGATCTTCACGAGATGGGGAAATACTAAGGCAAGATACTGAGATGGGTAAATCAAGAACCAGGAATTAGGAAGAGGTAATTCACAGAGAAATAAGGCACAAAGTTGAGCAGCAAGGCTACTTACCCACTGTAATAACCTACCAAAGGAAAAGATGGACTTAACACTTATTCAAGACTGCTTGGTTCTTTAAGAAGCGTGCTGCTGCTGTCCAGCCAAGGTTTCTCTTCAGAGAAGCAAACAAGCGAAGCTTTGATGTGTTCTGCAGGGGACCACAACACCTCATCGAATGACCCACCAGCAGACACACCACAGCCTGCAGCCTTTCAACTCATATTTAGGCACTCAACAGCTAAGAACATCCTTCTCAAGGACCGTGCTTAGATCACAGAACTCTGAAACAGCTCTTTCTTCCCGAGATCAACAGGTGGCTGTTTTTCATGTAGTAAATGGAAAAAGGGAGTCCCAAAAGGCAATTTAAAGTCATAAATCAGTATAACCTGTCAAAGCGCCTAATGCTTTCCATTGCTCATCTGATGGAAATGACATTCCAAGCCTAGGCACTGCAATTAGGGGGGAAACTTCCAGGCCACTGAGCCTCTGAAAAAGCAGCAGAACCTGCTTTGAGAAATGAGTGTTTTAAAGAGCTACTGCTGAAAGATCTACTTATTTCATCTTACTACTCTGAGACCTTCAATTAAGAGTAAAATTTTCTTTGCTACAATCTATGCTTTGGCACAGCAAGAAATAAGAAGAAATGGTGCTATGTGAAGTCCCTGAACTGCAAAGTCTGCCTTACGGTGACTACACTACTACCAGATCTCCTAAGGAAATGCTCTAGCTCAGTGCCACTTATCTCCAAGAATGACAAGCAGGTATTTCACTTCAGAACCCTGCTGACAACTTGGAAGCCAGGAATGGTGAAACGCTTCTGCCTCCTTACATTTAAGGCAAGCACAGACCGTCTCCCACTTGCAGAAGGAACAGAAATGAAAAAGGAAGACCAAGAATACAGTCAGGGCTGGCTAACATCAGGAAAAGCATCAGCTTGTGGATTTACATGGCATAGAGAGATTCATACAGAATAACTACATCTGTAAACATGCAGCTGTGTAAGTGCACTAGATAGAGGTCCCTGGCTGCATAAGAGAACGTGGATTATTCTTCCTGTTAAACACCAAATTCTTGGCATGTGTGCTTGGACTTTTTAATTAATAAAACTTACCAATGACTGAAACCTTAAATTTAAGTCAAACCACTTGAGATTTTGCTTTTTGTCTACTGACTTCATCTAAATTGCACGTATTAACTCTTGTGGGAGGGTGAAAAGGCCTGCATGACCCCTCCATAACCTGTTGCTAGGTTGCCTCTGCCATTAGACACGGGGTCCTTGCTCCACATTTGGCTGCTGCTGAGTGGATCTAAGTTACTTATTAAGTTCAGTAAAGCCACAGAGTGGAAGTTGCATATATTTATCAATGTGGCAATAAATAACCTTTGCTGCTTGAGATTATACCTAAAGAAAAAACAACCCTTTAGTTTGTCCTACCCTATTATAACAAGGAGGGTGGTTCCTTGCACTGCGCTCCAAAGCAGAAGTGATGCTACATCATCACCTACATTCCTGTAAGGAGGTACACTTTAATGCAGACTTAAGTGTACATTGGTCCTGGAAAGATCAAAATGTCCATGCAAACACAAAGAAACCAGTAAGTGTTTAAGCATTTTAACATATGACAAAAGAAGACAAATAAAAAAGCAAAGCCCTGCTTTCAGGAGTTCTAGTTTTCATAACCTAAGACTTCAAGAAATGGAAACATGGACCATTAACTTGGTGACAGATGCTTTGCCCCTTCCACCTTAATCCTGCTCATTTTGAGAATTATTCTCTAAAGGTACCTCCATAAATCCTGCAGAGGACTCCACACAGGAAGGGAAGATCATGGTGCAGCTGTCTCACAGACGCAAAACGCCCAAATAGACTACTTTCAAGTATCAGTGGGCTAATACCCCAACTTAAACGTGGAGAAAGATGTCTCCCATAAAACGTCTCTTCTGGTATTACATGAAAAATGGAAAAACTTGAAAATACTTTTTTTTCCTCTAACTAAACCACAATTTATTAAGATTTACATAAACATTTGTGAAGACTTTAAAGACATATTTGGGTATGAAAGAAAGAATAAGAAACTCTCCCATGTAAGCTTTTTAATTCATCTGAGTCTCATGGGGATAGGGCTGGTATCAGTGTGATACGGCACTATCAAGACAAATTCCCTCTACTGCTGCCCTAGTACACTCTTCACATTCAGTAGGGTGAACACCAAAGGGTGTTCACAGCCAATTCTGATAATCAGCCTATCCCATGAAACCTACATCTTTCTCCACTCCAAAATCATGAAAGCTTATGCTAACTATAAAGGATACACAAGCACCAACAAGCGTAATTTATCTTGAATCTCACAAGATTTCTAGCAACTGATTCAAGAAAAGCCAAGCCACCTCCAGCCTAACCCTCTCTTGGGTGTTCAGCAAATTTTCTGTGACTCTGTGCATTCAAATCATCAAAGACTAAAATTTAATATGAAAGTAGGTAGCCTGAAGCATTAAATATATATACTAATAAAGAGTTTAGTTCTGGTAAGGTTTTACTATCAATAAACAAGGAACATAAAGTTGCTATTCTGCTAGATGTGGAGGAAATAATTTCCTTTGCAGGAAGAAGCTGTCTTGTCAGAAGGCGGCACAGAAAAAAATCCTTTAGGCTCAGCTTCTTCCTTTCCTTCCAGACTTACTTTCATCTCTATTCTGATCCAGCCGTAGTGCAACTTTGTCTGATGTCATAGGTGAGCTATGTTCCTCTTTATGGTAAACAAATGATGTCACAACCACAGGACTGTTGCTTTCACTGCAGGACTGAACAACTGGGCTTCTGATGCACAGAAGGGAAGTTATTATTCAAACATAAACAGCAGAAATAATCGCAAAAGTAAAGCAAATGAACAGCCAAGTAAATTAATTTCTTTTTGAATCACTGGTCCTGCTTTCCAAGTCCAAATGATTCTCCTTTCCTATTTAGGAAGCCTCAGGGGAGGAAAAAGTGTCTAAGATGGTGAAATTAAAAATTAGCTACTGAGCATGAAACATGCAATGATTGCACTTCATAACATTTTTATTGCCTCAGTGTTGTATGAATCACTTCACAGTTCCACAGTGTTACGATGAAAAAAAAATGACACCAATAAAGTCTAAGCAATTGATGTTATGACTTCATCAATCTGAGACTAAGGGCATGCATGGAATGGCAAATGCCATCAAGACTACTGAGAGAACTACCACCTCATTCTGTAGAAGCACAAGTTTCATCTTTCTGTCTTTCTGAAGAGTTGTCACTTCTCACACCAGAAGATGAACAGTGAAACAATCCTCAACACAGCTCCATGTGACACAACATTGCTGTCCCTTTCAGAAACCAGCCAAATTTGGGTTTCTCAAGAGCTATGAATGCAGCTGATGCCCAGGGAGGCTGCGGCTAATACAGAATGTTCCCGATTCTCATGGAATGTCTCCCAAGTTCTCACACAACATTCTCACTCCTGTGAGGATCCTGCAAGTATGAAGTTGAATTATCTTTACAATTTCACAAACCCAAAAATGTTCAATTTATTGCTACTTAAAACTTCCAAGAGAAACATTAATCTATGCTTCAGACAACAAAGCATCGCATTAATCTATCAGATACAACATCAAAGGTACGGTGCAAAGAAGTGACCTCCTGCAGGGAGATTGCACCTTCTTTTGACAGTCGTGCTCCATAGCTAACCAAATGCAAGCTTAAATTCCTTCTACTTACAGTTCAACTTTGACATGACTAAATAAGTATTTAAGTTTGGCTGTATTAAAAAAATCAATCTCCCATTTCTATAAATCATCACTAAATCCAAACTTGTTCTGTAACAGCAGAACCTAATGATTTTAATTCTGTAATAAATACAAGCTTTCATTTTAACTGAGTAACTACATGTCTTGATTCAGGTATCAAAATCTTTCCTTTGATATAATACCTCATTTCCCTTATAAAATCATTAATAGAAAATAAAGCCCTTTTTGTTAACTCTAATCTTACTTCCTTGCAATTGTGCCAAAGGCACTTTAATTATGTATCAGGTCATGAATATCAGAAATTACAGCTGCAGTGTGTGGCAACAAAGGATCAGATTAGTCATATAACAGTAATACTTTCTTCTTTCTTTGATAAATAAAGAAGTGAACAGTACACATTGATCTCTCAGGACAAAAAGTCAGTTCTGATACTTACAAATCCAGGTTTACAGTATGAAGTAATAGCACAGCACAAACCTTAGAATGATGAACGAGGAGTATTACAGGGTATAATAAAACCTACTTCATTTTATGTCAAAATTCTCTCCTGTCTCACATGATGTACAAGTACAAAGTTAAGCAGAAGAAGGAAAAAGTGAGTAGGCACTATTTTCACATAGTTTCCTGCAGTAGATTCATGAGAGATGCTTTGTGAACAAAGGAAAACTATGCACAGGCAGACACAATTATGGAAGAATTAATGTACCAACAAGAACAGCACTGGCCATAAATGTAGTATAACTATACACAATATAGTGAAATGAGATTCAGTTAATTTATAATCAGTATTTCAATGCAGAGAAGTTTGCATTTTTTCTTGGGTAATGCTGGAACACACAACTGTAGCCTATTTTCTAACTTGAAATAGACAGAAAGTCTGATATGGTTTTCATACGGGCTCATGGGGAGGGAAAAGACAAGAGTAATGGCCAAATACAAGTTATTCACACACACCCACTACCCACTACAGAGCCCTCCACACATTGCCTTACAATTACAGTGTGCAAAACTGGCTTATTACAAGTTCCAGAAATCCAAAGATTTAGTTCAAGTCATAGTATAATACAGAGGTACATTACCTTTAATATGTCATATTCCTGCCTTTACCATAAGTCAACAAAGCTTCAGGCAATGCTCACATGCACCAGTTGCCAAGTCCAAAGGACACTGTATCAGACCCCACACCACCACACTTCAAAGGAAAGTAAACTTTTTTGTGCTGTCAAATACTTCTGTTGAACACGTTAAAAACTGTCTGCCAGGCCCTGGCTGACAGAAACCCCAGGAAGCAATAACAAAGACTTCCAAGGTACCTTTCCCCCAATGAGAACATTTAAATTCCCCAGCAATATGCAGCACTAACACCTGATGGGACAGGAAAGCCTTAAAAAGATAATGGTAGTTTTGCAGAAACATACAGGATCTCTGATTTTTGGGGTGAGGCTGGAGTCCTAACTAATTAAATCCTAATCTGCTTTTCCCAGGTTTCATAAAAAGCTGTCTCAAATAGGCTTATCTCCTAAGAAGTGCAGCATGATCTCATTAAAGAATCTGTTACAATGAAAACACATTAGTACTAAAGCCATGAAAGACTGAAGAAATTATAGACATTTTTCCCCAAACTAGTGGATTGTCCTAGCATCACTTTAAAAAAAATACATTCACAAGACTGCTTGAAAAGTGGGAACTTGCTGCTTTAGGTGATTCTTCAATGTTATCTCTATTTTGTTCTTTATTTAAAAGAAGGATACATGCACTGACATTATAAACACTAATTTTCTATTTAGCATCCCAAACTGGGAAGCATAAACATTTATGCACTTCATTAAAGAGTACCTAAGAACACTTTGCGATTAACAGGAGACAAGCTAGGCTGTTAAATGCAACTTCAGGGCACACATAAGCCACAATAAAAAGACACTTCTCCTCTTCTCATCCTTTGCTATGAACATTTCCTGGCTCCATCCTGTGGCAACCAGGTCTTATGAAATGAACCTTGGAAATCACAGAGATCCAATGTATCTGTTCAATCAAAAGTGCCAGTTCAAGGGAAGGGATGAGAATGCAAGGATGTGAGCAGGGAAAGCAGGGCGTACCTGTTTGGCACAGACTAGATTGGCACGAGCCAATCACGAAACTGCACTTTCAAAACCATAAAACAAACATTTCTGTCCTGAATTAAGACATTATTTAAGCACATGTGGCGTACAGGAAGAGACGTGTTGTTTTTCTGCATCTCTTTTAAGCACGCACTGCAGTTCCAGCATGCCTCCTCTTCTCTCCTCCCCTCCTTCCTCAATCCACCCCAGCCCTTTAAAAAATCCTTACACTGCTCCTTTCCAAATCACCTACGCACCTAGGACACTGAAACAGGTTTAATGTTAAGGTATACCAGTGCTATAGGAAGATGATAAGAAATAGCATGTTTTTCAAAACTACAGGAAGCAGAACTGAAGTGGTAGAAAAGTAACAAATGGTGATACTCGGAAACAGACAGCCTGAAAGGCAGATAACCACATCTGTGTGCATGAAATAAATGGAAGGTTAACTAAGATCACTAAAATCAAAATCCCCAAAATTCATCAGTCCAGGCCCTAAGTTATCTCTACAAATTGTATTTGCAGAATCTTTCATGAAACAAGACTTCAGGTTATTTTCTTTCACTTACAGACAATAAGTTATAATTCAGACAACAGATTATTCCTTATAAATTTGCATCACAATTCTAACTTCAATGTAGAAAATTATTTTTATTTAATTTTGTGCTAAAAGTGTCCATTGTTAAATTATGGACTCAGACAAAGTGGTACTAAATTTTCTATTATACACAACTTTGCCATAGTGTGGCAATCCTTAATCATTTGAAAATACAAATACACTAAAATATAGTGTTTCAAGAACAGTAATATGGACATACTGAAGAGCTTTGTACCATAACCAGAAATCTGAAAAGTGCCTTCATTCCTGAAAAAGAACTGCTGTTAGATTTATTTAGTTTTTAAATTAAATTACAATTTTACAGCTTTGGGTTCTTTGCTGTTTGTTTGTTGTTAAACTGTGATGGCAATAGTGATCTATTTAGAAGATAGTGAAAAAGAAGCATTTTTTGTGTGTTTTTGACCAAATATCTTGTTAGAGATCAAAACAAAGATTTATAAAAGCAAGCGATTAAAATTTCAGTTCAGAAAAAAACACTTTGTAAAATACAATAACCCCCTTTTCAATAGCAAAGTAGATTCTGTACAGTTCTTCCATCTCAGCCGATGTTTACTGCAGCCTAGATTCACTGACTCCAGTAAAACAAATTGTAGGCAAAATGGGTTGGTGTTTGCAGAATTACAACCTATACACAGAAGTGCAGTTAGCATACTGCAACTCGTTGCAAAAACCTTTGCAAGTTCAGTTTCATTGGCAGTAGACTTACAATGTACCTTACATTATTAAAAGTAGGTTATACCATAGAAAGGCTTCTGACAGAAGTGCTCAAAAAATGATTCAGGTTATAGGAGAGTAAAGCTTCAAGGCAGCTTCTCCATCTGCAGAAATGCCACACAAATAAAAAAACCCAACGCTTAAGTAAAACACTAAGATTTTATTAAAAATCCAAAATTTATTGCAAATTGTACTTTGCACTTTCCCTCCTTTCTTCATTTTTACATGACTTGTTGATATCCATAATTTTTTCACAGATGTACTTGTTGACTTTGGAGAGTCTCTGTGCAATTTCAGTTTCGTCCACAGTTTCTTGTGCTATTCTATCATATAAACATTCTGGGGAGAAAAAAAAAAGAAAGAAAGGAAAGAGCCATTAGGATATTTTTAGAAAAGAATATAGCCCTGTGTTAGGCTAACTAGACAGCACTGAGTAAGCACTGTGTATAACTGTTGCAAGACAACAGAAGCTTTCCTTGATTCATTGGCTATCTTGTAAAGGTCAAGATTTTTCACCAGGCTTGAATCTTTGGCATGACCAATTTCCAGTTATGCTGTGACTACATTAATAGGCTTTCTACAGAGAAACAAGGCTAAATCAAGCCTTTTACAGTCAGTCTTGCCCGCCTAACATTTCATTTGTCCACAGCAGATTTAGACTCATTTCCCAGGTGAATGGTGTCACCAGAACTGTCCTTACCTACAGTTCCCTGTGAGTCACTCCTACCTTCACACCTTCAGGACAGTTAAGTAAATAACAATGGGTAGGAAGAGCAGCAGTAACCAGTAGGAGAAGACATTAACTAATTTATGTTATTCTTAAAATCTGTTCAAATTGCATTAATGTCTGTGTCTTTATCAGATGCCCTGTCCTGAGCGTATTTTGCTTTTATTAGTAGATTATTCAGGGTGAGAAACATCTTCTTGCACATTTGCACAGTACACTTAACTTGAGTACAAAAAGCAAGCAACAGTAATAACTGCAAAAGCAATGACAGCAATGAAAGTGGGGACAATTCTGCTTCACAGAGTCGGTAGCTCAGTGCCAGAATCCTGCAGAAGCTACTGAAATCAGAGGTGGTGCAACAAACCCAACTCTTTAGTGACACGCAGGTTTGGGTTTTTTATTTTCTGGTTTTCATGACCAGAACAACACTTTTTGTCATGTAGGCTTCTTAAACAAACTCTGTTCTGCTTTGCCTAGTAATCTATTCCAGTAGCTGTTTACTGCTTCATATACAGAAAGCCATAGAGATTACCGCTTAATTAACATGGTTTACAACATTTCTAAAGGGTCATATTAAAAAGTTATGAAAATTAAGTACTATGCATGCTTTGTAGTTCATTTAGAAACCTCTCAGAAGTTTTATAAAAGGTTACTTTGCATTAATAAGGTTTATAACAGTGCTCATGCATCATACTTCTTGTAATTCCTTTATTACATAACACACAGTAAGGTTTTTTAAGAAGCTAGAGATATCAGACACATTAAGAGCTAATGCTGTTGTTCAAAAGTCTATTTTAAATGAGTTAGTCTGTGTCCACAGAATGATGAGAACATCTAAAACAATGTCAATTTCACGTTGTAAGAGGTACTAAACATAAAAGAAATAAAATCAATCAACATGCAGCCTGACAGCTGAAATGCTAATCATCAGTAAACTATGATTTGAAATACAACACCTAAGAGGAGGCACATCACTGAGAACCTGAAGAAATCCAGGGTGTTCGTAGGACACAAGCTTGCACTACAGGAATACTCCAGGTTGCGGCACATACACCTCATAAGGTGAACTTTCAGTAAAAGACAAGCTATGTTACTAGTTTAGCCACAATGTCAAGCAAGGAATCACTTGACAAAACTCATTCATCAGCTGTGAATCTTAAAGCCAATCTGAACCAGACAGATCCATGATTATCACCGTTTCTCCTCTTCCATCTCTATGAGGGGCCACAGAAATAGTAGCTTAGTACTCACACAAGGATGCTGGCTTATGGGCTCTAAAGAGTGATTTGGGGGTTCTGCTTCTTTTTTGGCTTTATAGGAGCATACAGATACTCCTTCTGACTGGACCAAAGATTCAAGCAGACCTCATGACTAACAAGGAGCTTTACCTCTCTCTGTCCTGCCCGATCCATTGGCTACATAAACTCTTAACTCCCTCACATTTCACCGTCTGTCCACTTGCTACTCATTTGTTTTGTTTTGTTTTCTTCTCCACAACAACTTGTTATTTGATCGCTTCCAGCTTTCCAGGAAACACTGCTGGCATGATGGGGCAAGGCCTGCTAACACTGACGCAAATGCAAAAGACACAACAACATGGAAAATCATGGTTATGTGCCACTTGGTACCACTGATACAGGAAATCTGCCTGCTGCCACCTAAAACATTGGCCATGCAGTAAAATTGGTTCAAGAGGAGACTGCACAGTTCTGAGTCTAACAAACATAGAATCAAAGACAAGATGGAAGAAACACTGGAAAGAGGAACATGGGAAACCAGGGTGTGGAACACTAGAATTCAAATGGTAGCCAAGGTTGGAAGCAAAAGTATGACAGAAAACATAGGAAAATGAGGAAATAGGGAAGAGCTGAATTGCTGGCAAGTGTAAAGGTATGGAAGAGAAGACAGGGAAGGGCCTCATCTGCCTCTCACCATGTACTCCCAAAGTCACTGCAGCCAAAACAAGGCTAGTTAGAAGAAAGCCGTCATTTAACTGGCTCAAACGATACAGAGTGGGCCTGACTGAAGTAGAAGAAATTCTCACATAAGCAATCTTGCCAGCGGTACTGAGGAGCAACAGCCTCCAGCAGCAACACTAAAAAGTTCCCTGCAAGGGGCCAGGGAGAAATAACTCCTTCTTACTGCATGCTTGTAAGTGTGCATCTGGGTAACCAATTCTATTTACCATTAGGAGCTGACAAGGGTAGCAACAGCTACAGTATGGATTCCTTACGTGGCCAGTACATCGTTACCTTGCTACATGCGTTAGAATTGTACAAAAAGACCTGGCCAAAACTGGAAAATCAGCATGAACAGCTTGCACTTCCACATATATTCTTGAAGCAATTAGTCAAAAAACAAATAAAAAAGCTATGTCTTTTACTCATTTCTTACAAACTCAGAAAGATGACAGGACAAAGACCAGTTTCCAACTTTTCCCCATGCAACACAGACACGCACACGCTCAAAGAGGAATCATGTTTCATATTTTCAACACATGGTACTTGCAAGGCGGTTTACAATAGCTCTTAAAAAGTTCATAGTTAAGAGCACAAGCAACTTAGAACAGGAAATGCAGAATAATGAAGCTCGATCAAACAGGGAGATTTCTTTCAGCCCAACTGCAATTTAGTATGGACACAAAACCTAAAAATCCAATTCCAGTAAGTATTCCATGAGGAACCAACTCTGTTCTGACTTAAAAAGAAGCCTGAAATACCAAGAGAGACAGAAATGAATGCAAAACACAAGCACGATGATACAAAGGGACTGAAATTCACTATTCATTTTAAATAAAGGAGAAGGCCTTCTCTCTCTAAGTACTACATATGTGGACTCAGGCTTGCACTTACTGAAACTGCCATCACAATTTTTCCTGCCAGATTCACACTTCCTGTTCAAATTCCAATTCAAGTGCAACAATTAATTTTTACTATTTCCATTTTTTCCTCTAAAAAGGGTAAAACTATTCTTTCTTGCCTTTGAAGGTACGCTTATTTTCTATAATCACAGCTATAATGGTTTCTGTGCCTCATGCCAGAGTTGGTTATATTCTGGCTGAAAAAATGTGGCAAAGCTACTCTCAGGCTTGTTAAAAGGAATACATGCATTTTAAAAATCATTATGCTATAAATGAATTCCAGAACAACATGTTGTTCTCCAGGCTCAGAGTCCTGTCCTGCAAATGATTTAAAGTGATGATCTTCTTGAACCTTACTGAAGTCAATGTACAACTCTTCAGCTGTGAACGCCTGCACTGTGCACAGCTATTGCAATGTGGTTTACTTTTCCTGTATACCTATGCACTTCACAATGCAATAGCGATTTGAATTACAGTTTGTAATCAGTTAATTTTATATGAGCTGAAAAGAAGCATCTTTCAACTCAGTGATTAATGGTTAAACTCCAAAGCAGGAAGCAAAAGTTTTCAAATAACCTACCTCTGACAATGCTTAATTTGTGAGGTGAGAGAGGTGGCTTGGGAACGGCATCTTTCTTTTTTTTGGTTGCAACTCCTGTGACACTTCTGTTCTTGAGAACATCTGTTCCCCAAATCATAACCGCTAGATTTTTTGTATACTTTGAATCTCCTTGTGTTACTTGCAGCTGGTGCCATTTCTCCTCATCTACCCAAATTCCACTGCCAAGATGGACCTAGAAGGTAGTAATAATAACAACTTATCTATGGTATGTAGCACACAACAGTATCCAAGTGCTGTAGGAACATTAATATTAGGTACTATAATAACAGTAATTAGGGCTGAACAAATCCATTTTGCCTAATTCTGAAACTTCTCCAACTTTGCGGGTTAGGGAGTTCAAGTCAACCTCTTATACAATATAGCTCCTTTTTGTATTCAATTCTTCTTACTTTCTACTTCCCCTCCCCCCTCCCCTCACATAGCCTATCTCCCGAGGGACTATAGTCAGAAAGAGATAGAAGAAGGAAACAGTAAAAACATCCAGTATTATAAAGGTATGCACAGCACATAAACCAAGCAGCTGCACCAGCCTAATTCAGGAGCAAGATGAAACATTGTCTTTGAGATGAAAGTTTCCCTTTGGCTGAAACAGTCTTTACCCAAAGTATTTTGGAGACAGTAGAGAGGGGAATACTTCCTAAGTTGTATCCTGTATCTGTTGGCAAAATTCAGCCTGATTGCTTTAAGTAGCTAGAACTGGAAATGGGATTTTAAGAGCCCCAGTTTCAGTATGAGCCAAGAGAGACTGGAAGCTTTGTAAAACTTCCAATTCCATCATGAAGTTTGCCTATCGTGTACAGTCACTCTATCCAGGTGAATACTGTTTTGTTATAAGGCAATGACCCATTGCTGCAATATCATAAACTTTCCATTATCCACACAATGGGGAGTAGAGATATTTCATTAGATTTTTCAAATGATAAAGCAAGATAATATGGGAAATGCAGTATGAAGCCATTGTAGTCTCTCCAAAACGAAGCTGCTTGAGTCTAGTTGTGCTTATTAGTCTTGCTCAGCATACATTGCACTGGGTTGACTCCCACAGAGCTATACCATCTCTCTACCTCAAGATTCCTATTGCTCTAGACTTACTACGAATGCAGGATGAGACCCTGAGTACCATCCTTAGGCTGCTACTATGAATGTTTGAGCTGATAGTCCTGATAAACAGGACACCACCAAGCAACAGCAAAGAAAAGAAGTCCACCAATAATTAGCATGGGCCTGACATGAGTGCAACAAGGACATGAATGCTGGCCCTGTGTGAAACAACACAGAATACCTCATACCTTGTATATATATGCTCCTAATTCCTGGAGTACAGTCCGTCACCTGAACTATCCATGCACACAGAACATTTTGTTCACACGGTAATGAACTTGATTCAGTTGGGCCCACACTTGCTCATCATCCATAACAAGCTAATGCATGACCTAACTATTCTAAATACTGATATGAGTTCACTGCACTGGAAAGGAAGAAAACAGAATTTACTTTCAGATAATCCGTAAAAGTGCAAAATACAAAAAAAAATATGTATCGGTTGGATTGTTTTACCTAAAATTCAGATTTTGCAATATCTTATCAAATGGAGGCTCTTTCTGCAACATTAACAGTTTAATAAAAACTTACTGCCTCCTCGTGATTAATTTAAATTAAATTCAAATTAAATCCTGTGAACAAAATTCGATGACAAAACTATCAGGAGACTCTGTTTGCCTTCACTGTTTTGTTCTTAGTTTTTTGTGGTTTTATTCGCATTACATAAAGCGTGCCTGCTACCCATACAGATCTGAAAAGTAACACAGAAGTCTCATTAAATGCAATGAAAATCAGACAAAGCTACTGTAAAATTTTATATACCCATAATTTTACTGCCTGTATTCAATCAAATACCATTTCTCCTTTAAACGGAAACCTGCTTTAATTATTAATAAGGGCTATAACCCGAAGAAATTTTTTAGTACAACAGCATCCTTTAAAAGCAACTAGCTGTTTAAAAACTTAAATAGGAAAATATGAATGGTTTGGCTACCAGCTACTTTATAAAAAAACAAATGAGAAGCCTAACTTCCTTAGAGTATAAAACCATAAAGCAAGCTGCCTCTCCAGCAGAATCTTCTAGACTAAAGGGATTCTAAGAAGCTTCTCACAAGTCCACATGGTACTTAGATTCTGTAATGGACAGAAATAAAACTAGTAAAAACCACAATACAAACACCCCTGTTTCTCCTACTTTCTCTTTTCTCAAGCCTTTCTGTAATTGCTTTTAAAAAAAAATAAAAATCACACGCTCTTAGTGCTTTCTACATATTTTATAATACAACTTCAATCCAAGTGAGCAGTCTGTGCTCAGAACACAATCATGTTACAATTATAATTCAGTTATTTCTGGTTTGCTCATGGAAAAAGTTATCTGTAAAAATGAGTATAAGTTACTTAGAAAATAACTAAGATTAAGAACGTTATGACATGCCAAATTAGCACGTCTGTATTACATTAGTTGTAGAGACTGCTGTATTTGATCAAAAATCTGACTCCCCTCTGCCAAAATTAGGGCTTGTCTTCACTGAAGATTTAGTCGCTTAAGCTACTACATTATTCATTAGCTTTAAGTTACTTCAAAGAAAACAACAAGTTACAGCAAGTATTTTTAATATTTACGTTTTAGACAGATCATCTCTTCTTTGAACATGCTTCATTTATTTAGAAAAGTTATCACTGGTATGAAACACCTATGGGAATGGCAACTACATGACAGACAGCCACAGAAAGAGAAATCTTATGTCTCCGTTTTTCTATTTCTAGCAGAGTTACAGCAAGGAATTTAATCTGTCCCTGTCTCAGTTTACCTCTCCGTAACTCAGTACTGTTTCCTATTACTCTCTAATCTATGGGAAGCTTACTGTACTCCAGATTCAGAACCCATTTCCTTCCTGCTGGAAGACTTGCCCCATGGGCCAGACCCTTGGCTTGATGAAATCAATGGGAACTTTACCACCAATTTCAGCAACTGCAGGATCAATCTTCAAGCACAATGCAACAGAAACAACAGCAAATTCAAAGCGATGCTCACCACTGTAACTGTGCTAACATGGGCAACATCTCTAAAACGTCTAAAATGTTTCCTCAGAACATGAACTATCTTTTTTGTTGGGTTTTTTTCCTTTCTTTTCTTTAAATGAATACCATAGGCTCTTTTTCAGTAACTATTCTCCCTCTGGAGGGGAGAGATTTATCTGCTTTGAAAGAATCCTACTAAGATCAGATTAGATGCCACAAAGGGCAAGATTTCTAAAAACATATTTCAACTACTCCAGTGGTGCATGTCAATAAAGCAATAATGAAAAAAAGGCATAAATAAGGAAAACTAAGACACCCCACCCCCTCCCCATCACTCAACATACATTATTAGTTCACATTTCTGGCATCTGAGCTGACTGAAGCCCCAGTAAATAGGCGAACTTAAAGAAAAAACAAAATTACAAAAAGAAAGTTAAAGAAATATTATTCCCTGTAAAGACAGAAAACTTTAGCACTGGAAGTGCCAAGAAGGTGGCAGATGAAATAATGGTCAGAAAAAGCTGCATACAAATACTAAAGGACATGCCCTATCCCACAGACCTTAAGCGAAAATAAAAGGAGGTAAACCAAACTCTCACAGCAATATATTCTAAGTTTTCATTGCACAGACACGCACAAAATATGCAAGCAAATGACATGTTAAATACATTAGGTGAGAAAAGTTATCTGAACCAAATACCTGTCAACCTGCCAAGATTATACTATTTTTCACATACATTTTGTCCCCAACAATTATGTTAAATTCATCTTCCAGAATGACAGACACTTACACAGTCAATCTCTTAACATAAATCTGAAAAAGCAATATTTCATGCTATTCCATCAGTAAATCCACTGTATGACAAGGCTGAAATGGACATTTCTTCCTTAAAGGCTCTCAGGTTATGGTACCAAATGCATA
Source organism: Psittacus erithacus (assembly GCA_009867235.2). Taxonomy (NCBI): domain Eukaryota; kingdom Metazoa; phylum Chordata; class Aves; order Psittaciformes; family Psittacidae; genus Psittacus; species Psittacus erithacus. The sequence goes on along the minus strand of WYDI02024037.1, from coordinate 22,818 downwards.
CAAATCCTAAGAAACAGGATCTGCATAAGCAATTCTGAAGGACATAGTTTTGTAAAAGAAATGTGATGTTCATGTAGTGGTAATGGCAACGACTATAAAAGCAGGTAGATGAGCGGAGAATGTGTTAAACATGCTGAAGTTTGAAAAGCTATCAGTGAGGTGCTGGCAAACTACAGCTACATGGTATTTTACCAACTTTATACTAGAAAGTTGCATTACATTAGACTCAATTCAGTGGCAATGCTCCTACCAGACTGAAGGGAGCCCATTTTCATTCCAGGGTTCATAATTATCTATTGAACTCAAATTCAAGCAAAACATGAAGGAATCGCTGCATTTTGACTACAGCACATTAAAAACATTAAGGACCTTTTAGGAAAAAGTATTTCTGCTAAACAGACTAATGTAACTTTATGATGTGGGTTACTGACTTCAGACTGTATTTGGAGGATTTATGTCACCAACTGAAGACTACGCCAACTTGCTTGTGCAGCATGCGTATTTAATATTATATTCTTTGTGTTATCCAGCATTCAATGTTCTCATCACTGAGGATAATGTTCTGTGCTGTTCATACTTATGTAATTTCATAATTCTTCTCAGCATAATAGCACACCTTTATGACAACTGAGGAAGTTTGTATAAGCTGCTACTGTGCAAAACCCCTGAGACCATGAAAATTCCACAAGGAAATCACCTGCTGTACATTTACAAATTAATCATGCTATATTTAATTTAAAATACCTTTCCATTCTCGAGAATATACTTGTCCATTACTGGAACAGGGGCAGGATAGTACGTTGATGTATTTGCTTCCTCACTGAAGGTCTTCTGTACCTCGGGTTCAGGCTCAATTGGCTCTGGTTTTACTTTTTCAAGCTCAATGGCAGGTCCTAGACAGTTAAGAAAAGAGAGCTGTCTGCTATCCCAGAGAACATGAAATCAATCACTTCATCACCCAGGGTTAGCATAAAATTACATGTTAGTCATGTTCACTTTAAAGTCAGAAAGAGTCTAAACTAAAATCTTACTTCTGAACACCAATAAATAAAAGCAGGATAAGTAACTCTGCTTTATAAACATCAAAATGTTTAATTTTATTCTTAAAGCATACAGACAATTACAAATATGGGTAAGCCCTCTTCAGTGCACACTATGGAAATTATGCTAAAATGAGACTGAAATTATAAACCAAAAGCAACAATAGTAATTCTTCAAAAAAGAATTACTATATAGTTGCATAGAAACCTGCATAATTTACTGCACTAGTTAAGTAAGTTATCCATGTAGAACTAGAAATTTGATAGAAATTTGAAATCTGTTTAGATATAACAGAGGTATATTAAAAATAGTGATGATCTACAGAAATGCTACAAAGGAAACAGGCTACTTAGCGAAGTATCATGCACAGGGAGTATCCAAGGTGAAAAACCCCCACATAAATTAGAATTTTGATTGTCCAATCCATCCAATACATTGTAATCAACAAAGCTTAAGCACAGATTAAACAGCAGAATACTATTTGAGGCTTCAAAGCAGGATAATTATTTTGTCAGTCATCAACTTTTCTTTCCAAATCAAGTTTATAAAGTGTTTCTAAAAAGAAGAACAAAATAAAATAATTTGTGATAAGGATTTCATTATTCCATTCATTGCAGTGGTTACACCAGAAGTCTAGGAACAGGCTGTGGTCCCAAGCCTATCATGTCTCTTGATGTCTGTCTCTAGGACCATGAGAAGCTCCAGCAGTCACTGAAATTCCATGCAGGGATGGTGGTTTGTTAACAGCAAGGCTGCCAGCTTAGACCCATGGCACCATGGTAATCAGCCACTTCAAGCACTTAAAGGATAAGCTCACCCGCTTGTAAGAACCATATTGTACCAGGCTGGTGCTGAGAGCATTGCAGCACTCTGTAGCCCAACCTTGACATCTTCCAACAAATGATAATTCAGTAACGAGGTCACTGTCACGGTTCAGCATCCCTCCTCAGTGTTTGTGCACACAGACCAAGCCCAGAATTGATCTAACTCTGCAAGTCAAGCTGGCACCAGAACTCATGTCTTCAGTCACGTATCTTAAACAGTTCCTGTACCCAGAACAAGCAAAGCATTCATTCCTCCTACTTTGTGCAGTTTCATGTAGAAATTATTATACAGCAATATCAGCATTTCCTCCACTGTCAGCACTTGACATTTACCCTACAGCTTATTTCTACACCTACATAGCTGGCTAAATGTTCTCAGCTGACTGTCACTTGACACTCAGCAACAAGTAAAAGTTGTCTCAGCAACTTAGATAAACTTATATAGCAGTGCCACCAAAAAGAGTCTCTTAAGAGCCATATGCAATGCAAACATTGCGCAAGTAGAGAAATCACAAAATACACACCCACGGGCATTATACTTTAATAGTAATCTTAATAAGCACCTCTACTATCATGCATATACAATGGTACTGCTGAGACAACCAACCGTCTAAACTTGAGACTGCTAAACTGATTCAGATTAGTGGAAAGACCTGGACTAATTAAACCACCTAAAGTACGCACATGTCTTGGTGAGGGCGCACCTGAACAAGCAGATGCAGTGATGTAATTGCCAGTGTGAACTTAGGAAGAGAGCTTTTAGTTGTTACTTGAAGAAAATATTCTTTAGCCAAGTGCTATTTTGAGTTTTCTTATACTTTGAAAGTCACCTCGAGGAAGATGGCTAAGTGTGACCACCTTCTAAGAAAGAAATGTTGATCTCAGTTTAAACACTTATACTAGTTGCTATTTAGAAGTCTGATTTGTTTATAGTCATATATTGACACAGCTGGGATTTGGTTTCCAGAGTTCCCCAAGAAAAACAGCTGAAGTCCACAATAACCATAGCTCTAAGAAGTCAGGAAAATCTCCACTGCAATTCATGCTTTACTGCTTGCTTAGAAGCCACCAACAGACTGATTTTTTTCTTCCCAAAGAGCAATCTGCCTCTAACTAGGTAGTCTTCACAGCTACTTTCACCAACTACTGAAGACAGCATTTTCCACCCTGCATGTTGCGAATTAGATATGCAACCTGCATTAATGCCTCACTGCTACTGGGAGTTTGCACGCCCAATTTACCACACGCCACACTTAAGTTTCCTCTCTCTGCAGGTCTCGCGCTGTGTGTCTCACTTTAAAGATGATGAGACATACAAAAATATATGCCGCTATCTAAAAGCTTAACAGTGATATAAAAAGGATCATAAAACAAAAAAAAAAGACAATTCCTCAGAATGAAAAAAGGAAACAAATGTTTTATTTCAATTTTTTCTCCTTCCGACTGTAAAGTCTCTACAACATCTGACAGGCCAGCAACTCCAAATGCAGGATGAAGAGGCAGAAGACTTCCCTTCATCACCTCCTTTCCTCAAAAATGCATCTTAGGCTACATGCTACTCAAAAAAGAAAAAAAAGAAAAAAGAAAAATCAGTAAATAAGCCAAAATAAATTAACTGATAAAGTGGTCAATGCACATTTGTAAGCAGGAAGCTGCTTTTCCATGTGGTCTACCAGAATTTGAACAAAAACAGGAGCCTGAGAAGTGGCAACACTATATATATGGTACTTCATGTACTCACACTTGATAGACACCTTGGACTTTTGCTACATCAAAAAGTTAAACAACTCTAGAAAAGCTGAATAATAGTAATTCCTTATATATGGTGAGACACAAATGGCATGTGTACTCCCTATCCTGATGGCAGTCCCAAGACACCATAAACTGGATTAAGAATAACCACTTAAGGGCCTATGTGCATGTTGATGAATTGGACAGAGTTGGAGGACAGAGCCTAGTGTGAGGCATCCCTGTCTATGGCAGGGGAGTTGGAACTAGATGATCTTAAGGTCCCTTCCAATCTAACCCATTCTATGACTCTGAATGAACGTTGATGAATGAAAGTTAATAAATACACTGCCTGACTCTGGAGCAACACTACATCTTAATAACACAACATGAAAATGAAGTCTATCATGGGAACAAACAACACCCAAACATTATCCCTGATAAAATTCACTACTTCTGGCTACATACAACCACAGCAAACTGCACAGATCTTACCCTGGAGACAACTTTTTTTTTTTTTTTTAAGAAGTTATTGAAATTTTTCTTTTGCAAGAAAAGAACTGGGATTCTAATCCCAAAGCAGGAAAGGGAAAAGTGGCTTTTGCTGCATGCATTCTTCTGGGAGCTCAGCAGAGGGATGCTGTAAGCTCTTCCACGACAGCCATAATGTTTCCCCACTGCCTTGGTCCCTAGGGCCTCGGCCAAATGTCTGCCTCCTTCAGGAAAGGAATCTGTTGGCCAATAGCATATCAAAATCATAAAGAAGCTTCATTATATCCACATGGATCAGTACTGATTTTAGTACTGTCATTTGTCACATATGCTTTCAAGGCTCTTTTAAAACAAAGAGCAATTTGGTGTCACCATGTGGAAGATTAAGAACCTCGTTCTTCCCACAAGACTAGCTCAAGTTTAGTAGCAGAAATGAAGGCCTACGTCTCAAGTAGAATACATTGACTTTCAGCTTCTCACTAAAATCAACATGTTGATGGGATATTAGGAGACTGAATACTTGACTGTTAGCTCAAGAGGCTGTTCTATATCTGATCTGCAAGTTTAAAATGGCAACAGGCACGCATTTCCCACAGCTGCAATTCATCAGCACAAAACAGCTGTCATCTCATGCAAAGAAATCAGAAATCTCCAAGGTGAAACAGAAATGCAATTAGTTTGCATTAAGTCCAGCCTGCTAGAAGTGCAGCAGAACATAAATTACATGTAATTTGAAGCTCTGGGTTTAAGAGATCGCTGCAACAACCGAAGATGAATTTGGGATGTAATCTGTTTTCTGAACAACTTTCAGAGATTATTCACACACCCAAACATAACTTATTTATAAGCTGGGAAAGTAAGGAAGACTAAAGAAGACTTTACATATCTATTTCTTGATTAAAAGTAGCACATTTTCATACTGTCATCAGACTCTCTAATTTATAATGTGCTGAAGATGTCTCCCTTTCTAATCACTCTTAAGTTTTGTATTGATCTTTCTAGAATCTGGTTGTTTCTCTACTGTGAATGAGGCTACAAGGAAAGGCAATACAGTCATCAATGGTTAATAGGTTTGAGTCATAGGTAACACACCCTGTGAAGAACACAGCCCATAGGGCCAAACTCTACCTTTGTCATCCATCAAAAGTTCCATGCAAATAATAACAACACGGGATTTTTTGGAAGTTACCTAAAATTCATATTTGTCCAGGTATGTGATTAAAAGAGCTCGTCTTCAATGTAATTGAGAATTATTTTCAGTTGTAAATCAGGTGCTAGAAGGATACAAAGGAAATACAAAGGAAATTCAACCCCAGTATTCAGAGAAGATTCAACATCTTTTCCAAGAGATTTTGGTTATTTGGGTGGGTTTTCTTGATTTTCCTTTTTTTCTTTCTTCTAAGCTTTCTTGACTCATCACAAGTAAAAACAATATATCCTTTCTTAAAGTGAAAAGAATAAGACAGAATTCAGAAGCTGTCTTCATTTCATTGATGGTCTCACCACTCAAACTGCTGTCAAGTGTACCAACTAAATTGGTATTTTACACTGTTCAGCCCCATTGCCTACTAACATCTGGCTGGTGCTCCTTTCACATAAATTCCAGCTAACTACTCGCAGATGAAGAAACATCTTTCCATCCAAAGAAAATTTTAGAAAGCTCAGTGGAATCTACTGCCAACCACATTGTGTTTTTCAGCCTGTGGAACCCTTGCCTCTTCAGTTTTATTTTAAAAGTTAAACTAGAATGTTTATAATAAGTAATGACATTTTAATTATGCACAGTGTAACAATGATGAGCATTCACAATCAGACACCCAGCTTAAATCATCAGATGCTGCTTCAAGAACCTGGCTCCAAACTTGCAGGCACACCTCAACATGCTACAGCACAGCACATGCTCTCCCAGGTTCAGGCTGGTACATAAATATAACTCAGACCCACATGCAAATCACATGCACTCATTCGAGTCAACTAGAAGAGCCAGTACCCAACTTACATGCAAAAAATTAAGTTTCCAAATACACAAAGGCAGACATAAGAAAAAGCATGCTAAGTCCATATGCACAAATTTTAACCAAGTTTCAGTCACCGAGCAAGTCTTCAACACAGCAGTACACATTCTAATAGCAAGTAAATATATATTAGTAAAATATCTGAAGGTATTCCAAGGGTACCATCTTCAATGAAAAGATGAACTTTTTATTTTGTCTTTTTTTCCCATTTATTCCAACATAATGGTTAAATAATTGTTATAAACCAAAACAAATGAGCAATTGACTCAAGATATTTAAGTTAAATCCAAATTACATAAACCTGCATTTTGTAACAAGTGCTAATGAACGGGACACTAATATAAGAAGTTTTTCTAATGTTTCTGTAACAATCCATTATTTTTCAAATAGCATGGCTATTTAAAGCCACTGCTAAGAAGGCAGGAATATATCACATTCTAATAAGCTACTAATGGGAAGAGCGGGCAGAAAATGGAAGGTAACACAGTCACTTACATAACAATAAACAGAATCCCTAACTGAAAAGAATAGTTTTAGCCCAAATATTCATTCCAGTTCCTTTTCTTTCTTTTTTTTTTTCCTTCTTTTTAAACTGGACCATATTGGTGTATTTTGCAGATGACACTTTATTATCTTTTTTAGCATATACTGGAAGGTCAGCGACTCTTTAAAATACAGCTGCTTAAAATGGAACTCTGATTCAACCATACCAACAAAGACCTCTACTATCATTAAAGAAAAACCCAGACGTACATAGCATACAAATTCAACACATATTATACAGCCACAGCAGAAAAACCCTTTTAACATTCAATGTCCAGTTTAACAACAACTGCTATTCTTCAAATACGTTTCCGGTACTATTGATCACACTTGCAAAATTCATTAAAACTAGTCCCATTTAAGTCCAGCACTTACCACTACCTAGTCTTAGAAGCAGTACATCCTGGAGTCTCCTGTTCAAGTCTCTGAGCTCTTTCATTTCTGATACGAGTGCCCCATACTCCTTTAGCTTCTTTGCCTGTTGCACAAGCTGTCTCCGTGTCCTCTCAAGCTCCTGTTGAATGTGTCTCATTTCTTCTTGTTGCTGTTGGTAACTCCTCAGCAATTCTTCATACAGGATCCGAGGAACTACAGCATCGTCCATATTGTTCATGCCATCTGAAGACTCCATAAAAGCCTCCTCAGGGCTGGAAGTATTACTGAGACTCATTCCATTCTGTTTTTCAAGGCGAGCAACAACTGCTTCAATGCTTTTGTGTGTTCCTTCACTTTGCTTCCTCCCATCTTGTCTCTGCATGTGACAATAAAAAAAATAAATAAAATCAAAATTCTTCAGACTTGGGCACTGTTAATATTCTCGTTTTCCAAAAAAAAAAAAAAAAATAAATAGCAAGACAAAGTCTGCCTGCAAAAAATGTTTTGCCTAACAGATCCTTGTGGATACACATCATAACTATCACGCACATGTAATTCAGCTAGATGCTGAATATATAAGCTGCTGAGGCAGTTAAAGGCCTTTCTTCCTGCATCTGTGTAACACCTGCAAGCTCAGTGTATATATAGGTGACTTGATTCCCTATACAAAGGTAATTAAATTCTCTAAAAAAAAAAAAAAGAAAAAAAGAAAAAAGAAAAGTGGATCTGTATCCGTTTTCCTTTAAAATTTACCCCTAACATTTAGATTCCTGACAGCAATTGACCTTCTGATAACTAAGAGAAAGAATCAACTAAGTGCTATGTTTGTCACCTGCAATGACAGAGATGAAAGTGGCATACTGCTGTTTTGTGAGCAGAGGGCTTGTCTTTCCCACACTTTAGAAGACAAAACCTTCTCTGACTATTCCTCTAGCACATTCACCCAACTGCCTGATGCAAGTGACTTAGTAACCACTATCAGCAAACACTGAAAGGGAAATGAAAAGACAGAAGTTGGACACAGAAATTTATCAGCCACCTCATCTCCCTCATCAGCTGATTCCTTCTATATTAGTACTGCATTGCAGAGGCTTCATGTCCTTTGAACTCTCAGCATAAATTTACCTTCAGTCCCAAACACTTCAAATTAAAGCACACCCCTTTTCTGGGGTCTGGACAGGGCATTAAAACGTGACAGTAGGGGTAAAAGTCCCTAAGTTTTATTGGCCAAATATGGGAAAAGCATTTGAACTTCCAAGCAACTGCAAGGAAAGCAAATGTAACTCATAGGTTAGAAACAAGAAGCTGACACTATCAACTCCCATGCCACGATATCCATCAGTAATGTAGCAGAAAATGAGATTATTTGATGTTATGCCTGTGCCATGCATATTCTAAGAGAAAATTAAAAGAATTAAATAAAAATAAATGCTCTCCCACCATAAACAAATGTACTAGTAACATTCCTACAGCTGCAAAATAGATGAAGCCACAGAGCAGTATTTTATTACGAAGGTTGGCAGACTTTTAAAGAAATCATTTGATATCAAGAAATAAATGCATTTACATAGTGGGTTTATGGCATCTGGACCTAAAACGACAACTGGCAGTTATAATGGAGGGATGCAGTCCTGTCAGTGGTTCTTCTCACTACTGCTGTAGTTAGGAACTCTCAGCACACCCCTTCCAATTCCAAACAAGCAGCATGCAATAGGTCACAAGTGCCACTGAGAGCAGCTGCTCGACATTCATGTAACTGGTGACTTTTAAAGCATTCTGGGCCAAAGTGGGAGAGCAATTACACTGTGCAGATGGTATACACAGGAAAAATGTTCAACTGCGCATACAGCAGGTTTTGAAAACCTCTATCCCTGCCCCCAGCTCCCAATTTGACCCAATTTCAGCAAACGCAATGTTTTAAGGGAATTAAAAGCAGGCCTGGAATTTTTAAGCTATGGCGTCTGTATATGCCCCAAACACTTCAAAGAAAAAATATAAATAAAAAAAAGAAATAAAAAGGAAAAAATATAAAGAAAAAAAAGGCAGGAAAAATAATTAAAAAAATAAATAATAATTAAAAAAAAAAAAAAGGTAAAACTTCAGTACCTTACTGTGTCTAAGCTCCACATCTTCTTCCCCATAATCTGTAACCTCCCCAGCTTCTTCTATGTGATTGAGAGAGAGTTTGGGGATTTTAATTTTCTTCTGCATCACACTGTTCTCAAGGTCAGTTTTGTCCTCTAAAATGTATATTAAAAATAAAATTTTGTTACATTAAGCAGTGTTCTTACTTCCAAATACTACACGATTTAGGCAAGATCAGTTAAAGAAAAAAACAACCCTCCCACGCTCCAATCCCTTCATAATACTGTGATCAAATTAAGGCATGGTGTAACTCAACTGATGCTCACTGACAATTCCAGAGTTTCAACGGGGGATCAATCTGGCCAAACAGAAGAATAAATATTGTAAAACGCCAAGCTGAATTCATGTGAGTGATTAAAAGTGTCAACGAGCAGCTTGTATTATCACTAAAAGTTGAAGATGCTGTAAATGAAATAACTTCCTAGAAACCATCTATATTACTTTAAATCATGTTTACCAACAGCATTTTCAAATTCACAATCCACTGAATCCATAGCAGTTCAAACTGTGCTTCGGTTTAAAGAGAAAACAAACTCAGTAATTCATCCTACACCCTAACCATCATTTGTCAGCAGTACAGATCTATTTGCACACTCAGAAGATTCTGCTGTTCTGCGAAATGGAGGGCTGGTGCAGGACAGGTTGAAAGGGCGTTACAGAAAAACTGCATCTGGACCAAGTCTGTAACAAAATTCCCGTGTAACCCCTATTTATTAGTTAATGTACTAATCCTTTTTCTTTAAGACACACAAAGCCAATAAATGGTTATACTACTCTTTGATTCTCATAAAAAAAAAAAAAAAAAGAGGTAAAACATTTTCAAGTCTAATTCTAAAATCTCTCAAAAATAACTGCTTCAAAGCATTCTTCTTAAAATAAGTTTGAAGTACTTCAATATTCCTGAAAAGGTGCATAGGTGACAGGGAATCAAGAGTAAATAAAGTCTCCTCAAATGTGATCTGTAAAATTCTTGCAGAGCAAACAAGGTCTAAAAAGATTCAGAAGCTTGGTTACCTGTTCAAGGCATTGATGAAGAAAAACACATTTAAACTCTGAAGTGTTGTCTTTGCACATTGAAAGATTATGAATAAGAAAATATTTTGAGCCTTATCTACCTGCAAACTGCATTTCACAAAGTGTCCCATGAATAATTTTAAAAGTGCCAATGGGGATGACATTTGTGAGTGCTTAGTTGCACTGACTTTTGCTTTCTCAAATTAGCATCTCTCCACAGGACCTCAAAATGGTTAGTGTTGACAGTGTAGAAAAGGGAAACAAAGGTAAATCACTGTTTAATGAGGAGCAAGGCATTCATTAGAAATGAATTACACAGATGAATGCAATTCATTTTGTTACAGATAGAAATGGATCTCTTGTAGGCAAATGCTGATATTACAGCCCAAGGCTATGTAAAGAGAATAGGCACAGAACATGCAGAATAAGACATTAGACAACCTGAAATGAAATGCAGATGGTAGCAATAAATACTAAGACAGATGCAAAATGAAACAGATAAACAACAACAACAACAACAAAAACAAACAGCTAGGCTTATTTTAGACCATTCTCCATTCCCCAGAGCATCACGGATGCTTATCCCAGTAAAACAAAAAGGCAATCCAACTGTTTCAGTTCTGAAAAATAAACCCCCACGTTTTCATTTATCTGGAAAACATAGGTTCATCAGAAAAGTAAGATAACCCCATTTACTCTCAGAAAGCAGAGAAGAAAATAAGAGAGCCCTTCCTAGGAAAAAAGCCCTACACATTTACAAACTAAAGGACAGACTGGTGGATACTGGTATCTTCCTGGAAGGGCTGGAATTTAAGAATTAATAAATCCATACTGAATGGGAAAAAAAACCCAAAGACAACAAATTAGCTTTTTCTGAGTCTATGTATTTTGGGGCTGACAGACTAAAGAATCTTTTGCTAAAATATGTTCTCACAATTCCTTAGAGTAAGAGCAGCACATGCATCCTGCAGAACCAGCTTCTCTGAACTGCGTGCCAAATTATGTTCCCTAGAACATGCAGATGAAGCCCTTCTACATGTAAAGAATGCAGATCAGTTTCTATGCTCCAAAATAACCCTTGGCCTCACAACAAGATGGACATAATCCAATTACTTCACATAGTTAAAAAAATTGTCTGCTGGCAACTAGATGAGGTCACCAGTAGCCACAGCCTCATGCAAACTGGAAATGGATACCAGCCTTCCTCATGGCCAGGGCAATGCAAGCCTTGAAACACTCATGGAAAGCGGTCATAGAGCATGTGCAGGCTAGAGTGGAAGTCAGCAAATCCTCTCTGACGAATAAAGCAACACTAAAATAAAAACAATTTGGAAGAACAGAAATATTTATATTTTGATGCTGGCTTTTTAAGTAAATTTATAAAGGTTAACGGTTAAGAATCCATTTTGTGCACTGAACAATAGAAATGAAAGAAAATGCTTAGTCTGGGGTCGAAGAAAACAATGCAGATCGTTAGAATTCTTCATTCTTTCCACTATTCTCCCAGTTTCTTAGTTTGCCTATGAAATTTATGTTTGCAAAACTTCACTAGTGGACAGAAGGTAAAAGTTTGCTTATGTACCTCCTGAGGAGGCTTAGTTTGTACATTAGTGGTGTGTAACTATCAATGTGGCTCCGTTTCGTGTTTGGCAAATCTCTTCGTTTGACTTTCTGTAAATGAACCAATTAGTTTAAGGAAGGAGCTATTTTCTCCCCACATAAAATTTGAAGAAACAATGGTGAAAATGAGTTTATATAAGTAACAGCTCAGTAGTCAAACGCACATGCTCAATTTAGTCAATGAACAATAATTTCATATTCCTCTGCCTTCAACAATACATACAATATTTTCTTACATGTGCTCTGGTCTTCGCAGGCCTATTTATACCTAACACAATTTGCCCAGTGTGCTGGATATGAAAAGGCCTTTTGTTTTTCTTTTCTTTTTTTTTTTTTTGTAAGTGCATTTCTAACCTCTGTTATCTTCTGCATCAGCTGCAGATAGAGCCAGAAAAATCTCATTCTGAATTTGAGGCTAATGATGGAGTACTGGCTCTTGTTCTGTAAATATTAATGGAATTTGGGAAGAGGGGGAGGGAGAGACAGGAGACAAGGCAGGGGGGCAGGAAAGGCATGAACATGCATTTAGAGCATGTTCTTAGGACTCTGCTGCTGTGTCAGCCTACAAAAGACAGGCACAAAAGAAGAACCCAGGAAAAAGTAAAACCTGCACGAATTTGAGCCAGAAGAAAACCAGGATATGAACCAACAACTGAACAAGCTGCAGCCCAGGGCCTAAAGATACCAAATGTGCAGACAGGCAGCCCTTGAAACACTGTAGCTCACAGCCTCATTTTGTACCGACTTGACCTTTGTCCAGAGTCATTTCAACCTTGCTACAAGTTAAAAATTACACCTTCCCTTAGGTGGCCACGATCTCATTGTCATAAAAGTTGTGTCCATTGCTTTTTTTATACATGGAGTAAGCCGTTCAGTGAGAACTAGCACTTAACACACCTATTAGGTACTTGTAACAAAATACACAGGGTAGAAGCACGATACTAAAATGAACAGTATTGTTTGTTTCTTTAAGAAGGTACATTCTGGAAGATCCATGTAAATTAGGAAAAATTGCTTTTGCGCATAGTGGCCATAGTGCCAGAGACAAAACACTGTACTCTGTGATTCGATATGCAGAATAAAGCATGCCGGAGTAACTGAACTCCAGGAAAAGGTCAGACTTGGAGTGATATTGCCAACGAACTCCACAAGGTACTGAAGCACAGGGCTCAAAAGCAAGTGCACAAGACAGCACTGCTCCCTATACAGCCACCTACCAAATTTTTTTGGGTAGTCAGAAGAAAGTGAACTGCTGAGAAATCTCAGAGTGGCTGGGAAGACATTTGGCCTCAGCAGCGCTGAAAGAAAGAAAAGCCAGAAAAGCAACACTGCACTAGAGGATCTGTATCAACCAGCAAAGGATAAACTGTTCCTGGAATGTTTTCTTCAGACAGGCCTTCATTTCAGTGTCAGGATGGGCGGATTCAGGCCAAAAGGTAATAGCTTTAACTCTAGAGCAGAAGGGAACTGAGGCAAAGTGACTTTAACAAGGCAGGAAGCTAGCTGGTTAAATTCAAGCAGAAATATGTTAGTGCTCTAAAACTGAAAACCATATCATGGGATGTTGAGTAAACCCATTTAAATCTCAAAGTCTCCTTAAACATTCCTTACTTTCTAATTTTGAAGGACTGAACAAACTAATCCCCCCCCCCAAAAAAAAAAAGTCCAAATGTTGGGGGTTTTTTTTCCACCTTTGGAGTAAAAGCTGGAAAAATAGAGGAAGAGAACTCTGCACTCCAAATGGATGAGAGATCTTGGTCTGGGATAAGTCCAAATAAGAGGCTTGGCGATGCTATAAATCTTACAGCAAGGAAACAAAAGAACCTTGAGCAAAATTCGCCCTTCCCCTAAGCCTTTAAAAAAAAATTCCACCCCTTGTGAAAAATGATACACTGACAGCTGAAAAAATTCACCATCACCCTTCCCATTTCCAGGCATATACCCAACACATATGGACAACACCTGTACAAGATTCCTCACACACTGCCGCACTGAACTGCTTTGCTACCAACTTAGCCAGGTTGTTTCTACAGAGCAGACAACATCACCTGCCTCAGTAGCTAAGTGTCTTTTACTTTATGAACTGCAATAACCAAAGCAAAAAACCCACAACCAAAGGCATTCTTGGTGCTTTAAAGCAAATGCACGCATCAAGCACAACAGGGCATGGATTTCTAAGTGCCACTTAGACACAAATAAACAATAATCAATATTGCTGTGACTTGGAAGGAAAACAGCATAATAATGAAAAAAGGAAAAGAGACACCTAGATTATTTGAACCTGGAAAAAAAAAATTATAATTTACTTTCTTAGCTGATTTAATGCAACATTAAAGAAGCACTTCAACAGGAAGAACAGAAGAGATTTCAGACAACTTAATGATTGTGTAGATTCAAGATATTCAGGATACAGAGGAAGAAAAAGTTGTCTCATAAAACGTCTCTGAGCTAGGAGTACACCAAGATTAAGACCTCTACCAAAGAAGAAACTCAGAATGACAGTGACAGACAACACAGGATAACGGACAGCAGCAGAGATGCAAATGCTCTTTGAAGAGGACAGATGCCGCCAGACTTGGTGAAACTGAAAGGAGTAGGGGGTGTGCAATAGAGAGGTCAGCAGGTGCTGGCACAGTCAACTCAGGATTTGGATAGTATAATTTACTGTGTTGCACATTTTTCACAGACTAGAGGGGAGCTTTGCTGAAAGGAGAGAGAAAAAGAGGATTACAGAAATAAACATAGAGCACAGTGACATGAAGTATATTGAGCTGGACAAAAAGGCAAAGCTGAGTGTAAGCAACAAAGCAGATGAAGTGTAAAAGACAGCAAGACTTTGGGTTGGGGATGAAAGAAAAGCTCTAAAATCAAGAGAAATGGACAAGAATGTTGGGTCACCCTAAGCAGAAAAAGATTTCTGCTAAGGATGTCAAAAAAGGAAGCTCACAACAAATTTAAGTGAGAAAAGTTAGGAACAAAAAGAGTTGTCATCTGGGCTAGCATCACCCCCAGAAATTCAAAAACTAAATAATCCTAAAGCACTTCCCTAAAAGAGAGAAAACAACAATAACACAGAAGCAAGTGACAAGAAGAATGTCTTCAGAGCACAAAGAAGAGTGAGCAAATTAGTCAGGGAAGAACAACGTATCAAGTAACACTGTGACAGGCAGGGCCAATAAGCACCTGAAGGTGAAGACATCTCTTGAGAAACTGGCCAAAAGGGCTCTTAAATCTTGTGAAGTGAATTTCAATTAAGTGTAAAGAACAGGAAACAGAGTGAAAATAATTCTTAATCAAATTGGGAAAAGGCAAGATAGAAAGGTCTTAAACTACCACTTGACAGGTTTAGAGATGATGGGTAAGAGGGATGATGTGCCAGAAGCTTAAATCAAGACTGCTCACTGATGATGGAGAGAAAGCCATACCTGTTTAGTGTACAAAGGCACAAAAGAAGGAAGAGGAGGAGTAAGGAGTCAAACTCCTCCAAAAGCAGAGGACAGATTATATAAACTTCAACCTCTTAAATTCTGCCTGAAGCCCTACATCAAGACTTGCTCTCCCTCATTAATATTCAATTCAGTAATATGAGTAGATTCATAGAGCATGGACCTGCTGCTGCCCTCTCAAAAAAACCACACGCCAGCTACTGAAGCAACAAATGTTGAGGCCTCAATGAACACTTTTTCCTTTAATGAAGAACAGTTATCCAGTTTAATGCTGGGCATTCAGATATTTTGTAACTCTCCTTTTCCACATGCACATTATTCAGATTTACTGTGTGCCAGCAGATGTCACACACCTGCACTGCATGAGAAACTTAAATATAATTTCTTTCTTAGTTTCCATTATTAATATGGAATCTATTTAATTCAAAAGTTAATACAGAGTGTCTTCAAAAACAATAACCAAAAGAAGCATGGCTTGAAACTAACGCAGCTACATAATCATTATTCTTTTATTCTTTGTCAGCACAACTCTCCCTTCCATTTAACTTTTAGTGGTATTAGAAGAGTACATGGCTGCAGTAGAAACCAATGGAGCTGGACAATCAAGTTCAGAAAAGACATTACACTGAGAAAGAGGAAAATCATGCTCTTTACAAGACTGAGAATAGCTTTAATCCTGCACCCAATATTTACTTAAATACTGACCTTGAATAACTCAACCTTTCCATCTTCCTGTCCCCATCCACCCCACTGAAGAGTTGTGCAGATTTGTTAATATTTGTACAACACTCTGAACACGTCAAACACAAAGGATTATAGCTATTATGGAACAGCTCTTAATCCTTTCTGAAGCAAGTACAGTAATACAGTATTACTCTTACATTGAAAAGAAGAAACCCTGAAAACAAGTAGGATGTTAAAATGCTATCCGTTAAATCTTTGCTCTGTGCCTACGTATGAAACTGAACTATGGTATTTATTTCTCTAAAGTTTTAACGTGATAAAATACTTTTTTGAAAAACTATAATAAAAGCTATTTCATTCTTTTAAAAGTTCAAAAGTTCATTTAAAGGCATCATCAATCTCAATGACATCTAAAATCTGGCAATCTGGCTGCCCTGACCAGTCAGTCTACACCATACTGTAAAATTTTATTAGGACCAAACCCTGATTTCATGATCACACAGGCCACAATGACATGGAGATGGTGCTAGCAGCTATTCACCAGATAAAGCAGCAGCCTATAGAGAACACTCCTGGAAGCCTCTGCAACTCCCTCTGCCCAAGTAATGAGCGTTCTATGGAAACAGTGGGCAGATTCATGCATTCTTTAGTTTCCATATAAAAATTACAATGTGGTTGAGCCTTTACTATTTTTAAAGGGTTTCTTTAAAAATAGCAAATAATTGACTGACTGGCACTTAGGCAATCCACTGGGAACAAAAATATTTTACTGTTAAATTATGAAAACAAAACCATTAACTTACATTTTTTTCCCTTTTCACTCCCCTGCAAATTTTAGCGTATTTTAATTAGTGCTAGTTACCATAGCTACCATAACCATACTACCTTTGAAGTCAATTTTATTAAAATCCTGAAATTCATATTTCCACTGTATCATAGTTAAGCCTGCACAACATTTACAAGGGTAACTGGTGCTATGTGGCGCCACATATGTACTAAGACCAAGAGAACTAACAATAGTGTAGGTCACCTGTATGCCTTCTTATTAAGACATAAATTACTTGTGATTATGTAGGCTGAAGCAAAAAGCATGTGTGACTGAGGAACAAGCAGGTCAGCTGGGGACAAAAGACTTCCCCCCCCCCCCAAATATTTATTTCCAGAATAAGCAAAGTGATACTGGAAAATATAACTAAATATAATTTTTGCACAGATAAATCTCAGCTTTTTAATTTCTTTCTACTGGCACTTTATGCTGTTGATGACATTATAACCATCGCCACTACCAGAAGGGTTACTCCCTGCCACTACTTAAAAGCTGCAGTTTTAAAAGTTCCCAGTTTTTCCTTGCTGCCACTTAAGCTTTGAATGAACGAGCCATACTAAGAGTTCAATGCTGAACAAACAGATATGACACAAGAAAACTCCAAAAGTTGTGCCTTTGTATAAGCTCTTCATATCTTAGATATGCTCTTACATTTAGAAGGGGAAAAAAAACCTCATGACTCTTCACCTGAAAAGAGTTATAAAAAAAAAAAAAAACAAAACCAGAAATGGATCAAACACAAAATGAGTGTGGAATTTAGCTGTAAATATTCTTTATGATTACTGCCACACTCATATTCAGGACTATACTTAGCAGTCCGATGTAGTTACTCTGTTACACAAAATGATCTGGTGAACCTCTGCATAGAGCCTTATCTCTGCCCTGCTGAAAAGGTAGCACAGCAGTAGCATGCCAGTTCAGTACCTGACAAAGTCAGCCATGCACCTCAAGTATCACGGTAGAAAAACAAAAAAACAAACCCCTCAAAATAGTTTGAACAGGTTACTTCAGCCCTGCCTAACTTGCTGGGCTTGGTTTCTCTCACAGTGATCACAGAGGGCCCTTCACACGGCAAGACCCAATGCACAGGTACTAGCAGACAGCACAGTTCCGAAGAGCTGGGCTTGCTGCTCAAGAGCAGTGACATACAAGCTCGTCCATCGGTACTCCAGAACTATCACAGGAAAAAAAAAAAAATCAATCAAACAAAAAGTGTGTGAGGAACCACTACAACTACTGGAAGGCTTCATACAGCCTCCTCCTGGCACTTCTTTACTCATGGCAACACTTGGGATCACCCAAGAAGCAGCCGCAGGCAGTTTGATTTTTTCCTGGTGCCATTTCTCCCCAGACCCCTGTCATACACCATATGAGTTGCAGACCATGACAGCAGATAGACCTAGCGCTTTCTAGGAACAGAGAGTTAGCAAATGCTGTCCCTACCACAACAATCTACAGGCTGCCCTAGGAAAGGAAATGTGACATGTGGACCATGTATGAACACAGGATGGAGCACAGGTACACAGTGGCCACAGCTATGAACTGCTCTACATACTTCAAGTCCCCAAGCTGTCTGAAAAGCACAAGAAAAAAACCCCACACATATAAGCACAAGACTATAGAAACAGCAATAAAAGAGTTGTTAGTTACACATCAAGACCACTCTCTGGCCTAAATTTGGCATACAAAATAATAATCAAAGATCTCATCTTGTAAATTTTCACCATTTCCAGCACATGACTTCCATTAGCTACCCATTTGGAAGAAGCCTGCTTTAAGTTCTTAGTGTGTACCCACCCTCAACCTTACTCAAACTTCAAATCCAAAAATCATCTAATTTAAAGTTGTTCTGAGAAGAGAGGTTTTGCATTTTTCTGATTTACATAGCAAACTGCCTTACCATGAGCTGCACAGGCTTTTAAAGATTTAAAACAATCACTTTACCTGTTTTAGTAAGAAGTGGACCATAACATTTTATAAAGGGACAAGAAAGAATATGGATGCACACAGGTATTAACACATCTGCAGTGGCAGCTGCAGAACTGCTGTGAAAATGTGATGGGGATGTGTTTGTTATGATTGTGTGGGTGGTAAATGTTAAGGGCAGCAGCTAACAAAAGCAATTATTTACTGTAGCCAGAAAATAATGCCTCCAATTAGAAGGTTGTCCCTATTACCTTAATACAGATAGCCCAAAGGAGTGAACTTTAGAAAGTCCCAGAACCTGAGTTAATTCCACCTAATGCTCATCACTTTCCAAAACAAAAAAAGGCTCTAACAAGGTAATCTAAAAACCATGCTAGCTCCTGTAAGGAATACATGCTTATAGACAAAATTCTGCTAGTGACTATATTGGACAAGTGTGAAAAAGTTGGAAGGGACACGCATATTTCAAGAGAGGGATCAAAAAAACAGTGTTTCAGCATTTAGAGGAGAGGACAGAAAAGAAGAAAAAAGGAAGGGTGTGGGTGATCAGAAAGACAGACTCAAACTCTTCCTGAAAAGCTGCCTGTTATTTCTGTTTTCTCAGCAAGACAGATCAGTTAACATGCCACCTCAAAAACAGCTATAGAGTAAAACTCTAGTCTGCTAAGCTACATTTTCATTCAAGAGGTAAATAAATGCCCATGGCAAGGGGGTTGGAACTAGATGATCTTAAGGTCCTTTCCAGCCCTAACTATTCTACGATTCTATAAAACAATTCCTTTATTTCTACATAACATCAGTTGCCTGTTAAACAAATGCTTAACTTGTTACGGCATGAACCACTCATTTTAATACGCTTTCTATGGCTCAAAGGTCCAGAGCTGTCTTAGTTGGGGATCAGCCTTTCTGGTTTGAGCCCTGGTCTTTGGCTAACTTTTTCAAAAGCTGAAGGCTCCCAGACTGACACACAACACCACCACCACCACCAGCAGTTCCCAACCATCCACACACAGACACAGGAAAGGTGTACAGCCACTCAGAGTTCACCTGTCATTCTGCTGTAACACTAGTACATATTACATCTTACTGCAGTGTTCCAAAGAAGACAGTATTTCTCAAGTCTACCACAATTACTTAATGCTCTGCTCTGAGCAGGCTCACCACACTTCCTTTTGTTCTGTGATACCTTTACAGCAGTGCTCTCTCTTCTGCAGCCACTGTAATATTCCTCACAGGTGTACGGGCTTACAACTATACAATCTCACCACAAAGGATCAAAGAATTGCTTCTAGACTCTCTCAAACAAGGACAATTGACAATTGTTTCATGAACTCTTCACACAACCAATGCTCCAATAAAACTTTGTACTATGGGCATAAACATGTACTTATCCCTGTGAGAGCTCCTACTTTACAAGGGTAAAAGTTTGAAATGTAACTGAATTTCCTTAAACATAACAGGAAAGGAAATCCCTCTTCAAAAGAAAAAAATTGTGCCTCTAATACAGGTCTTGTACCTCTGTTCCTCCTCTATGCCTTCTTTTTAGGTCACCAGAAAGGAAAACCAAGTGGACCTATTTCTCAGACTGTAGTTTAACCCCCATTGCTTGGGAGGTGTTTGATCATGAATATATATATATAAATAGGCACAACTTTGCTTACTTGAGCAGCCTTGTTAAGTCAGTGTAAGAAAACTGGTCATCATTCAAACCATAACAGGATACTGTTCAGGCTCGAAAAAAATAATTACACTTCCCCCCTTTATTCTCTTTCGTTTGTTTAATTTAATAACTGTACCATGACTTTGATCCTGTTCCTAACAGGGAAACATTGGACCAAAGCAGTAAATCCTTGAAGTCACTGATGTGCTAATTTGTGCAGGTAAGGATTACTTCCAATAAATTCAAAATCAACTATGTATATTTTACACATAAAAGCAACTTTATAAACACTATTTACCTTAATAAGGTAGGCTGTAATACTCTAGAATGCAAAGTTCTATACTAGTATGTGAATCATTACTGCAGACTTGTAAAATTACTTTTTTAATCAAATAAGCAGTTTGCATAATATCAGACTTGTAATGTTTGCTATGAAAAGTTGTCATAATCTGTAATAACACAAGTTGGTCACTATAGACCAAAAATTGTGCTAAGATGTCTTCATGCAAGATCAACTTTTCTCACATGGTTTTAACCATAATAGAAACAAACACCAACATGAGAACTTTGGGAAGAAAGTGACAACTTTAAAAGGAAGTGTAACCCTTTGTATACAACAGATTGTGTAATTCAGCTATGGTAGTTTTACATGGTGCAGGGTGAAAAGCACAGAAGTAAGGATTCATTTGGGGTTCAGGTGATAAATTTTCCAAGCATACAGATTACAGATCTAGGCAGACACACTGAGATGTGACAGATGTAATAGAGATAGCTGAATGTTTCCTCGCGTTCCTGGCTCAGCATGAGAATTTCCTTTAGAAATTAAAATCTCTGGGGAGCAATTAGTGCAAGTCACTAACACAGGTAACAAGTCTTGTTCTCTGGGGGAAACAGCATATATGGGTTTGTTCTGGCTCAAGAGAGAGGAAACAAAGAGAAACTGTACAGAAGAGCACTTCTCTTGAGTACAAACAGACTCTGTCTGGAACAAGGGAACTGACAAAGTAGGGGCACTTTCAGCCGGAAAACTGAGGCAACCTGGCAGGCTCAGCATGTGAGCAAAACACCTATTCTTAAACATTTCTCTGAAATATAACTCTTAAGTTATGCTGAGAGGAACATGAGGAACAGAAAGAACATTGCTGCTGCAGTTCCCAAGTGAGAAAGAGGAAGGTGAAGTTCAATTGGGATGAATGCCCTTGAGAAGAGGCCAAGCAAACCCTGAATGTTGACACTGTAGTCTTCCATGGATGTGATAGGTAACTTGCGAGAAATGTTTCAGATCCCAATACGTCCCTGCTATAAACAGGGTAGACAAAACACAGGCTGGCACAGGACAACAAAAACTAAGCAGGAGAATCCACTTCCCTGCTAGGCTATCTTATTAGTTCTCCTGAACCCCTGGAGTGGCAAATATTCAGAAATTAGTAACTGGGAAATGATATACTTTTGCCTGTTTCTTGTTCTTTCCGTGCATTCATTTATGGCCACAACTAGAAACAGGATAATGGTAAAAGTCACTGTCTGAGTCAGGGACCAACTGGATCACCACCAGGCTGAGCTGGTTTAAGGACTGTTGTTCTCAAAACTAAAAATAAAATTAAAATAATACTAGTTTTACATGACTAATACCAAGCAACTCTGTTTAGAGAGCAGAACTCAGTGTTGCCTTCTCCAAACTCAATACTAGGGGCAGAGTTTTTTAAGCCCATCCCATATTTGGGGAAACAGACACAATGAGTATTTAGTCAATGTCCTATTTGCTACACAGACTGACGTTTCAAATGGTCATTGCCATCTTTCAACAGACTACTGGGCAAGTCTGTGCTAGCCAGTAATTTGCAACAAACAACATCAAACTTCTTTTCTACATCAACTCTGCTTATGGCAGCGTGTTTCTGTGGCTGGAAGGAAACTACAGAAAGTCTTCATGTTGCCAAAGAGGGACACACAAAGCAGAAGTACTATCTGAACTCATTTAAGGACTGTTAAATGGACAAAATACGGGTTTATTTCTTAATCTACACTTTAATGGGTCCTCTTAGCTACAGTGGCATTCCTAAGTTAAACAAAACAAACCAAATGTAGCAAACCCAAGCTTAATAAGCGTAGTATCTGAAGGTCTGGTTCCACTACTGCCGTCCAATTTGTGAAGTCACTTAAACTAACAAAGCAGATATAAACCAGTACCTCTCTAATTTGGCAACACGCAGCCAAGCTGCAGCGGTACATAAATGACTCCATGCACTATAAATACACCGCCTATGAAAACCTTAACTTTTTTTTTTTTCCCTCGTTTGAAGTTTGTGATTTCACCCCGCCGCTGCGCAGCGATGGGCACAACACGGGCTATTTCAGAAACCGCTCCAGACGAACACCACGCCTCGGAGCACACACGGGAGAGCGGCGCTGCCTCCACACACACCACGACCCCCAGCGACCCCTTCTCGGGCCTGGGCCCCGCGGGGATGGAAGGAGG
>WYDI02024036.1:0-10341 GCA_009867235.2 Psittacus erithacus | reverse complement strand
CTCAGCACCCTCCCAGGGAAGAGCTTCTGCCTAAGGGCTCATCTCAGTCTCCCCTCTGGCAGGTTAAAGCCATTCCCTTTGTCCTGTCCCTACAGGCCCTTGTCCAAAGGCCCTCTTCAGGTTTCTTGTAGCCCCTTTAGGCACTGGAGCTGCTCTAATGCCTCCCCCAAGCCCAGCTGTCAGCCTGTGAAAACTTGTGTAGAAAGAAGTCAGTTGAAAATCATGTATTCATATTTTCTGCTTACCAACAGGAACTGATGTTGTGCTATTTGATTAAACCTTCTGACATGACTGAAAAAGACATGTCAACACCAGAGTGTATGAAAAGAATTAAGGTTCAGGTGAGCAATTACTTCTCTCCTTTGGCTGTGTAGCTTTGCTTGGGGGCAGCTGGACAGTCAACTATATGAGCCCCCTGGAACTGTTGCTTGCTTTTTAGCATGCTTTGGTTTTTGTATACAGCTGCAATGAAATAACTAAATTGCTTTGTGCCCCAAGGCATGAGAAGTGCCTTGCAGGCTTTTAAAAGACTGAAGATGATCTCATCTAAGTTACAGTGTTGCTGCTTCTGTGAATGTAAGCATTTGTATGGGGATACAGGTACATTTATGGAGACTGTGAAGTTAATGTATGTTTAAAAATGGAGAAAAATGTGAGGGACCAGCTCACCTAGAAACAAATTAGTCATCTACTGAAGTTTCTCAGTGCTCACATAATATGTACCAGTTTGCTGAAGGCTTCATCCCCATCCTTCACTGAATAGCTGTAGCTTTTTTCTTTTCTCTTTTTCCCCCATAATAATTGCTGGTTTTTATTTCAGGAACTGATTGTAACTCGTTGGGTTTCTTCCCGTGAGCGCTGTGAGAAAGATGAACTTTAACTGACAGGATAGGAAAAACTTCTTTTCTTAAGGCCACTTCTTACATTCTTATCTGATCTTCTCATGATGAACCATTGCCTCAGAGGAGTTTCTGTAAACAGCCAGTTGGTATAAATGCTATTTAAAATGGGGTATATTCTGTTTACTGGAGAGAATATTGTATTGAATAACTGAACATATGAAGGGAAAAACATTAAAGCTGTGTCCCAACTCAAACAACTTGTTTGTTTCCTTAGAACTTCCAGAGTGTATGTTTGAGTGCTGGCTATGCTGCAGTGATTAGTATTGGTATTTGAAATACTCTGACTTTAATGCTGAACAGGCGCTACAGCCTGCAGAGCCACTGAAGTCCAAAATCCAAATGTCTGCCTCAAAGCCTGAGCAATGAGGGATCAAACAGTTTTCTGGGAACACCTCACAGATTCTTCAGAGTTCAACTTGGGAATTGTAAGGTTAACTTCATTTTGCAGCTCAGCACAGGGTCTAGCATGTCTTCAGAAATGAGAACTTCAACTTGAGTCTTCAAGTTTGATGCTGGTTTTTAATTTGTAATTACAGTGAGCCACATAGCCACAGGGATACCTCTGGTTCTGCAATCAGAACCTGACTTCACAGCCTTGAAGTTGCACAAACTTAGATATGGGGAGAGGCATGGTTGTCACAGTAGTGAACATTGTCACACCTTGCTCTTATATGCCTAGGTGTTGGGATTTAGTGGCTTCTTTTCACAGACACTGCTCAGAATTGAGGAACTCTTCCCAGAATGTGCAAGGATTTAAAACTAATTCTGGGGCAAAAGTTAGGTGTTAGGCACCTTTCCCCATGTGGTAAGATGTTTGTCTTCCCTTGGGATTTGCAGGATAAGATTCCTCCATGAAAGTAAGGGCCTAACCTTGCCCATGACAGCAAGATGCCCCAACTAGAAGTTCATGCCATTTTGATGCTATGCAGAAAACAATGAAGGTTTGCAGGGTGAGTGAGAGGAAGTCAGTCTCTCTGTCTTGGCAGTTTCATCACTGCTTTTTTCTCTTTCATCCAGCAGCTACAGCAGTCTGTACATTTATTTTCATAGTGCAGTTGTAGCTCTTTGTGCCCTGGCCTGTCATTTGTTGTAGCACATACTAGGAGGCACCGCTGTGTTTTGTACCAAGGGAGGCATGCAACAGCACTGAGATCTTTCCTACCTTTTTTTGTAAGACTTAAATCATCTGGAGTGCAGGTTCTTAAATATGATAGGTAGCTATTGCTAAGCTACCTCTGTAAAACAAACCAACCAACCCACCCAGCAGGTATTCAGCTGTCTGTCAAGAAGAGCCAGGAAGTTGTAAGCATCAGTTATACTGCATTGTAAGTATTGCTGCTTTAGATTCAAGCATTTGAATTCCATCTTGGCTTCCTTTATTCACCATGCTGTTATTATTTTTATTCCACACACATACACACTGTGTTTTGAAAGAACACATTTACTACACCAGTAAGGATAAATGATAGCGGCTGGGAGTGACACAGTTCTGGCTTCTGTACTCTTTTCATTCACTATAAAATGGGGGTTGCCTCCTGGGTACAGGAAACTTTCCAGGGATGGTAAAAGTTCTGTCAACTCAGGCTGTTTCTACCAAACCACAATCTCATTTACTTAGGCAGTTTAAATTGTAAAGCCACGTCATGAATTCGGGCAATGATGTACAACTCAAAGTGGAGGATCTTCTAGCCTTTGCTTTCATTTAATACTTTGGAAGGATGTAAAGTGAAAATGTTAATTGCATAATAGCTTTTTCAAGCTGAACAGGAATGTATGTGTTGACTGTATATGGCAAGGTGTTTTATTTCTAGCTGCACATGATGGTACTTCATATTTCAGTTCTGTTCTACCAACTACCTTACATTAATAGTTGCACCATAGGACTTACCTTTGTATTTGTATTTTACCAGTTCAAATGCAGTACTTCAATGAAGTGAGGATTCTGAGTCACTCAGAAATAGCACACCATCATTTCTTTCTGTAAGCCAAATCCTAGCTGAAGAATTCTGATTTGTTCATGGAGTAAGTGAATGGGAGGTCTCTAACAGCAGAATTGCACATCTCGGGGTGATTGTCTCTCTAGTGCTGTGCTTTTTAAATATCCTTTTAAAGGAACTACCACTTAGAATTTAGCAAGAAGCAGAAGAACATAGAGTGGGGGGGAGAGTGTGTGAAATGTGTGTGCAGCTAGAGAGTATTGGAGGGGCAAGGTTAATGCAGTTTGTGTATAAAAAAGCACAAACTGGTTGTGGAGAAAACCCCCATCATTTATGATTACTCCTCCACCTTTGAGAAAATAGGACTTGCACCTAGACTAACACCAGCTTGCTTTGCAGAAATTAGTAGAAGGAGAAGAAAAGATTGAATTATTTTCTTAAAGTAAAATTGTACAACCTCCCATATGAAGATGGGTAAGAAACTTGAGGCTGCCTGGAGAAGAGAAGGCTGCATGGTGAATGCCCCATTCCTGGCAGTGTTCAAGGCCAGGTTAGGCAGAGCCTTGGGTGACCTGCTCGGGGGGAAGGTGTCTCTGACCATGGCAGGTGGTTGGAACAGGATGATCTTAGGGTCCTTTCCAACCCAAACCATTCTATGATTCTGAACTGCACAATTTTGACCTCAGCATACACTTGTGTGTAATGTACGATAGGTGAAAGTGCTGTTGGAGGATCTTTAAATTTGTTATATTTCTTTTTGTTATGTTACAGAGTTTTAATTCTGAGCTAAATCCTGAGGAGTCTGTTGCTTATTACAGACACTAACAGATACAGGCACTAAATTATCTTTTATACTAAGCATCTGTCTTGGTTTGAGCAATAAATGTGCAAAATGTAAAAACCTGGAAGAGAAATATATCTGGCAAAGAAGGTGGATTTATTTGTTATATTTATTAGTGATTAAGTGAAAATAACTTTGCAGGTAGCAAATCTGCATTAAATCATAGACTTTGGATTCCAGCAGCATGCAAGCACTAATTCCCTTGTTCTCACTCACCAGTAAACAACTGTGACAGGAAAAAACCAACATTTTGCTTTGCTACATCTTAAATTACTGCAGTTCATTTGTCTTGATTACACGCAGTTGTGATTTCTGGTATTAAGTGTCTTGGCAGAAGACAGCATATAGTGATGCAGACAGGAAAATGTTTTTCCATACGGGTAGTTCCTATAGGAATGTTCTGTAGCATTTACATTGTGTGTGTGTATTTCATTCAAATGCACCAGTTGTTCCTCAGTCTTTCCATGATGTGCAGCTTACTTTGTAAGCACATTTAATACACCATCCGTCTGAAACCCTGAGTTTTGGAGTTTTAAGACTTCTTTTCCTACTGTGTGTTGCAAAGTTTGAATAGAGCAGCTTGTCATTCTGAGCACTGTTTTTCTTGCTCAGGAAGGGGTACGATGTAGAACTCCTTAACTGTCAGCTCCTGTTGCAGAGTGATGTATTTGGAAGCTCTCTTTGTGTGTGGGATCACAAATTTCTCCGTGAATTCACTCTTGCTCATTTGCTGTTTCCCGAGGGTGGTCAGGATGCTGTTAATGAATGCCAGTGCGTATGTGTAGCAGTTGTGGGCTTTTTCATCATACCTAGGGGAAAAACTCATTAGTAACTTAGCACTATCCATTAATTGCTGCACGTGGAGGGATGTCTTACTGAGTGAAATAAGGAAGCACACGCTCTTCCAAGAACTGCTGTCACTTTCCTTTAATGCGGGTGCTAATACTCTCT
Source organism: Psittacus erithacus (assembly GCA_009867235.2). NCBI lineage: Eukaryota > Metazoa > Chordata > Aves > Psittaciformes > Psittacidae > Psittacus > Psittacus erithacus. The sequence goes on along the minus strand of WYDI02024036.1, from coordinate 5,710 downwards.
TCATTGCAAATTGTAGGTTGTGCTTTCCAGCCAGGGATACTAGAAACTGTAAGCATAAAAAAACCCCAGACTCTAACAGAGAGAGAGCTGCAGGCTGTACAGTAATGAGTTGTTCTTTTTTATACTTATTTGGCTTTTACCTTGTTAACCTTTGCTCTCCCATGTATCGTTACTGTTACCTTGAACACATCTTCCTGCAGCAGTCATGTTAATTGTGTGCCACCATGTGTGCTTCCTTTAGCATGGCACTAACTTGGAAGCTTACTCAAAATCAAGTGAATTCTGTCACTAATATATTGATACAGTTGCTAGTTACTAGCTGCTACAGTGTGCCAGTCACACAGGGACAGAAATATTAACTGAATAGGAGGAGTAGCCAGTTAAAATGTTCTTGCCTTGTTTTCCCTCCTGCTACCCTAACCTTGGAGCATATACCATCGAGTAAATGAAAAGCAACCCAGAACATTAGAATTAGGCTTGGCCTGAACCTAAAGGAATTAGTGTTAGTTTAGTGTAGTTCCTGTGCACTGAAAACAAATAAAGAGAGGAGAGAATTTAGCATCAGTTTAGTGGTGGCTGGTCTGTTTGTGGGAAAAGTAGGTCACTTTGTCAGGAGGTGGCACGCAGAGGGAAACCAGAGAAGAGCTTTTTAGAAGAGATGCACACATCCATCCACCTTCTACCAGTGCTTTTTGGACAGCAAGGTAATTGCAGTAGTAATGTCCCGGTGCTGGGATTGCACAGGGATCAGAGACACAAATCCTGTTGGGCTTTTCAAGGTCTGTAAGGTCAAATTCTTTCATCTGGTACTAAGGAGATAATATGTTAACTGTGAAATGTGATAGTCAAGTACATACTAAATTGCTAAAAAAAGACTTCTAATTTGTAGGGGCTTTTTTATATGAGGTGACATCCATGTTCATTCACTTGAATCCCTCACAGAGCTGTGCTCAGGTGGGCTGTGTTATGTGTGCTGTTACTGATGAAAGGGGTCAATGGCTGGTGTTTTCCTGGAGAGCCCCTTGGTGATGTGGCAGTGTGTGTTTGAGCAGAGCTGTGCAGCTGGTAACACTGTCACCAGGCATTAGCTCCAAGGAGAGCTGCAAAGTGACCATTCTCATTGGAACTACTGGTTCAATTCAAAAGATGGGGAAGTTCTGCATTTAACTGTTTTCAAGGCAATGTTAGGAACCAGCTGGAAAAACTGGCAATGAGCCTGACCGCAGTTCCCAGTGCTGATCACTGACAACCATGAAGTCATCTGGATTTAAGAGCTGGGCAAGAATCCCATCAGTGTGCTCAGAAATGCAAATCCACCCAATACTGTTGAAACCTAGAAGAAATACAGAATTTTGCCTGGACTTCTCTGCTTCTCTCCTCAGCAGCACACTCCTAAAGGTAATGCCTCACTGAACTCCTCTTTTGGTCTGGTGGGGAGAGGGGTGGTCATGAAAAATTCCTTTGTTGCGGAAGAAAACTTCCCTGAAAGGATCTCTGATTTTAGAGCTTTGGAATTCCAGCAAATGACTTTGTTACTGACAGCTTAAAAATACTCCCTTTCTGCTGGGCAGGGCCAGTGAATGTCAAGGCAGCATGATTCAGGCTGCTTTGTTAGCAATGTGTGTCCTAAAGGAGCAAGGAACCACAAGCCTGACAGGGCCCAAAGCAGAACAGCCCAATTTATCATCCCAGACTGAAAACCCCATTGCATTGTCTTTACCACTGCACACCTGTGAGGAAGCCAGGCCTCTCGCACTGAAAATTCCTCTAGGAGCTTATCCCACTGCTCAAGAAGCTCAAACATGTCCGGCTGTACCAGTGGGATACTGATGCACTGTTCCCATCCAGTTTCATCTCTGTGGATGCCCTCTTCATCATAATTATACACCACACCTGAAAATAGAGCAGCACTGTCAGGAGCTGTGCAGAATCGGAGCCATCATCCCACCTCTTTATTAAGTTATGGAACCTACTACTGTTTTTCCATCTGGCCATTCTTTCCCAGAGTATTCTACAGCTTCCTATCAGTGGCCTTCTGAGGCTAGAGAATAGAAAATGCAGTCCTTGTCTGTATCAAAACCTGTTCTCAGTCTTACAATGTCTTTTTGGATGTCTTCTGATACTGAAAAGAACTTCAGGACAACCAAGCTTCTTTCATAAGCCCCCAAATCAGACCATGTTTATATGAAATAACCATCTGAAGTGAGGTTTTGCAGGGTAGGCCTGCTTTGGGAGAACCTGATACGATTTTTAATGTGTCTTGTTAAAGTTTGGGGGGTTTTAATTAGGGAGATGTTTAGAAAGTAGCAAAAACTGCGTTTCCTGTACCAACAGCACTGGCTCTCACGTAACTCACACCGTGTGGATTACCTTGGGCGGAAGAGTTAAGGCTGAGCTGGGCATGTGGACTAAAGACAAGGTATGGCAGAGGGCAGTAGTTTGTAAGGCAACCACAGAGTACTTTTACCTTTACTATTGGTTATTCCAACATGAAGATCAGAGTTCCCGTCGTAGCCTCTGAAGGAAAGACAGTGATGTTAGTGATGGGTGCGAGCACTGCCTCTGCCTGGTACAGACAGTCTCTTCCCCAGAGCAGGTGCCACTGCTTATGCTGCCAGGGCCCAAGAATCATAGAACCACTGAATCCCAGACTGGTTGGTGTTGGAAGGGACCTTAAAACCCATCCAGTTCCAACCCCTGCCACGGGCAGGGACACCTTCCACTAGAGCAGCTTGCTCCAAGCCCCTGTGTCCAACCTGGCCTTGAGCACTGCCAGGGATGGAACTCTTGGATCCATCCAAGTGGAGTGGGGGGGAGTGTTTGACTCTGGGGGGGCTGTTTTGGGGCCCAGCTCAGCCCTGTGATGCCCACGCAGGTAGTGGAGGACGGTTACGAGTTCTTCGCCAAGCGCCAGCTCGTCACCCTCTTCTCAGCACCCAACTACTGCGGGGAGTTCGACAACGCGGGGGCCATGATGAGCGTCGATGAAACCCTCATGTGCTCATTTCAGGTAGGACGCTATAGGGGTGAAGGATGGGACACACATAGGACAGACCCTGGTGCCCACAGCACCCCTGCAATTCCTGCTGGATGGGTGCGGAGCTCGGTACCGCCGCTTCCCCCCTTCAGTGCAGGAGGAGGGAGCAGGATGCTGGGGCAGGATGAGCTGAAACACGCGGCTCCCCCTTTACCTTTTGTACCCCCTTTACCTTTTGTACCCCCTTTCCCTCCAGATTCTGAAGCCAGCTGACAAGAACAAGGGCAAATACGGGCAGTTCAGTGGGCTGAACCCCGCCGGCCGCCCCGTCACCCCCCCCCGCAACTCTGCCAAAGCCAAGAAATGAGGCCCGAGGCCCCCTCCTCCCTCAGTATTTGGTCGTTTTCCTTTCAACTCCTTTTGGGGGGGGCTTTTTTATTTGGAAGATCCTGACACCCCCCCCCCCGCCTCCTTCTCCCTCCCTCAGCCACCACCACCTCAAATCCAAGCCTAAGACGGTGGGGGGAAGCTCAAAGCCCCCAACCCTGTGGAGGTGGAGTGGTAAAGGGGGGGGGTGGAGGGAGGAGGGGGGGTTTTTGGGGGAATAAACTTGTAATTTGGGGGTTATGGGGGGTTTTGTGGTGTGTGTGAGCAGCTCCGGGTGCTCAGCAGTCGCCGTCGCTGTCCTCTGCCAGCACCTCCTGCACTGGGGCCACGTTGGGTCCTCCCGGTGTCAGCACGGAGCCAAAAAACAATGAGCGAAACTGGGGGGGGGGAGAAGCAGGAAAGGAGAGAAATAGGGGTCAGGAGGGGGCTGTGCCCATCCCCGTGCCCCCAGGGCATCCTCGTGCCCATCCACACCTTCTTGTGGGGGGGGGTCCCTGGTACAGCGCTGCCTTCCTCCTCCTCCTCTTCCTCCTCCTCAGGGTCGCTGGTGGGGGGATGTGGGGTGCGCAGGGCAAAGGTGGGGGTCAGGGGGTCCCTGGAGCTCTCCTCGTAGGCACTGGTTTCCATTGCAATCATGTAGGACTCCAGGTCATCAGCGAAGTCATCCGATGGGGCAGGGACGTGGGACACGCTAGGGGAGAGGGGGAGTAAGCAGAGGCAGAGCAGGGACCGTTCACTCTGGTCCCTATGGATGGCAAAGTGGGGCTGGCACCCTCCTGAAGCTCCTACCCATTGGATGTGGGGCGCTGTGTGCTGCTTTCTGGGTCTGAAAGGGTGGCCAGCACCAGGTTGACCTCCAGCACTGTATCATCCAGCCTGAAGACCGCCGGCCTGAGGGCACAAAGAGCTTGAAAGGGGCATCCCAGAGGCAAGGGCCAGGCCTGGGGTCCCCATTCCTACCTGCCGGGTGCATCATAGTAGATGCTGAGGGGCAGGTTGGAGGCCTCTGCGAAGCTCAGCAGCCCCTAAAGGGGACAAAGGGGAGGTTGTGGGGGGCTGAGGAGTGACCCAAGGGTGGGGATTGGGGTCCAGGCTGGGCCTCACCCGGAATTCCCTGAGGCAGAAGGTGATGTGCGAGTCAGGGACTGCAGCCACTGCCTCGAACTCGTCCTTGGCCAACCACAGCTCCGTCACCATCGTCTTGCTGGGCTCTGGGGCAGCGGGAGTGGGTCAGGGGGGGCCATGAGGGTGCCCCAGGGCCAGGGAAGGGGCACCCCAGCCCCACAGCACTCACCTGCCTCATCCTCTATGTAGTTCCGGAGGCTGATCTTACCCCCAGGGTCAACCCTCAAGGTCACCTCAGCCAACGTCGGGGGGAAGTGGACCACGGCCTCTGCCAGCACCCTGTGGGACACAAAGGCTCCCATTGGGGTGAGCACCCCAAATGTGACCCATAGAAGTGGGGTCCCTCTGCCTTCAGCCCACAACAGTGCCACCTTCCCTCCTATTGTCCCTACAAGCAGCACCGGTCCCACTCACTGTGCTGGGGCACGGAGGTTGCTGGCGCATTGCTGGATGTCAAAGACAGCCTGAAGCCGCTCGCACTCCTGGAACGTCAGGTTGTGGGTCTTGGTGACACCTGGTAGGGAGGACACGGTGGTGATGCCAAGGCCCGTGGGCCCATCCATCCCCGCCCAGCACCAGCACTCACCATACTTGCAATGGAGCTGCACAACCAAGCGGCTGAGCTGGGCTTTGAGCAGGATGAGGCATTTCTCCACCGTCTTCTCCAGCGAGGGCAGCGAGCGGAAGACACCCAGGAAGGACTGAGAGGAAAGGATGGAGATGGGGACAGTCACCCCCAAACCACCCCTGGAGCAATGGGGGGCACAAAGAGGGGGTCCCAAGGGTGGGGGGTGCACCTTCATGAGCACTTTGCAGCGGAAGAGCTCGGTGTCGGGCTGGGGGCCGCCCGTCTCGTACCGCTGGAAGAAGAGGGGTGCGAAGAGGAAGGAGGCGAAGGCAGAGCGGGAGGAGTTGATGGCGCGCAGGGACAGCTGAGGGGTACACACACAGTGTGGTGATCCCTCAGTGGGGATACTGGGGGGCACTGGTGGCTCCCCCCCTGCTCCCACCCCCTTCAATTCCCCCATACCCCATTCTCAGTGGGCTCCAGGTAGAGCTCATCGCCAATACGGGACAGGGAGTGCACAGCTCGGCCGAGGACTGAGAAAGAGGATGGGGGGGGGTGAGGAAGGGCACCGCATTGCCCCCCCCCCCCCCCCCCCCCCCCCGGGGCCCCCCCCCCCCTTACCCTTCCCCCCGGCGCGCTGGCGCCCCCGGGGC
>WYDI02024035.1:22127-40511 GCA_009867235.2 Psittacus erithacus | reverse complement strand
CCAGCCCTTCCCTGTTGGTGAGCACGAGGCCAAGCATGGCACCTCTCCTTGTCGGCTCCTCTATTACTTGCAGAAGGTAGTTGTCTTGCACACAATCAAGAAACCTCCTGGATTGCTTGAGCCGGGCTGTACCATCCCTCTAACAGATATCAGGGTGGTTGAAGTCCCCCATGAGAACAAGGGCCTGCGAGCGTGAGGCTGCTTCTATCTGCCTATAGAGTGCTGCATCCAGAAAGTCCTCTTGATCAGGCGCTCTGCAACAGATCCCCACAATAATGTCTCCCGTTGCTGTTCTCCCCTTACCCCTGACCCACAAACTCTCTATTGGTTGCTCACCTGTCCCTAAACAGAGTTCCATACTTTCCAGCCTATCCTTAACGTAAATGGCAACTTCCCCTCCCTGCCTGCCAGGCCTGTCTTTTCTAAAGAGCCTGTAACCTTCCATTCCATCACTCCAGTCATAGGAGCCATCCCACCATGTTTCTGTGATGCGTATTATCTCATACCCCCGTAGACATGCACACATCTCTAATTCCTCTTGTTTGTTCCCCATGCTACAGGCATTTGTATAGAGGCATCTGAGCCGAGCTCCAAATGAAGCTGGCGCATTGGCTGGAGAAGCTGGGCTATCTCTACATCGCTCCAAGCATTTATGATAGGTGCTGGCAACTGGCTGGGTGTGTTGGGATGGAATGATGCTCCCCTCCGCCAGCACATCTAGTTTAAAGCATCCTTGACTGGCTTGATAAGCCTCCTACCAAAATTGCTCTTCCCCTTCATTGTCAGACCAGCTCCACCAACCCCCAGTAAACTTGGCCTACTAAATCGTGTCTCATGTTCAAGATACCCGTACCCCTGGCTATGGCACCACCCTTCTAACCATTTATTAACCTGGCCAATCCTCCTAGCCTTTTTAAGGTCCTCCCCTGTATCCTGGAGAACTGAAGAAAAGATAATCTGTGCTCCAGAGCCCATAACCACCTCTCCCAGTACTCTGTAGTCTTTCTTTGTGTTCTCCAGGCTACTACTACCTATATCACTACCGCCCATATGAATCACTAGAAGTCGGTAATAGTCAGTGGGACTTATCAGAGCAGGCAGCTTCTCTGCAACATCCCTGATCTGTGCTCCTGGTAGGCAACACACCTCCCTTGAGACCGGGTCAGGCCGATAGATGGGTGCCTCTGTGCCTTTCAGAGTAGAGTCCCCTACTACTGCGACCCGCCGCTTTTTCCTTGCACCACCAGTAGAGATCTTCTTCAGCAGTGCATTGGCTGGTTGCTTCTGGTGCAAGGGTGTTTCTTCATTGGCCCCCTGCAGGACAGCAAAGCGGTTCTGGATGGGGACAACAGATTTAGGAGGAAGCCCCTTGCTTTTAGTTGTCCTCTTCCTCTTTTCTTTTGTTGTTTTTTTTTTGTTACTGTCTCCCAGCTTCCTGGGTTAACAGCCTCATTCCTCCCCCCAGGGGCTACAGTGGACGACTGAGGCTCCTGCACAGTTTGGGCCTGGACCAAACAGCGCTGAGTCCTCTCAGCTTCCCTGACATCTTTCAGCCTATTGACAGCGTCCCGCAGCTCAGCCCCTGCTGCAAGAGGTCTTCCACCAGGGAGCACCGAGCGCAGCCCTGCCCATTGAGCACCCTCCCCTCAGGAGACCAGTGCAGGCACTCTCTGCACTCCGAGCTCTGCGCTGCAGCCTCCCCTCTCATGGGCTCTGTCTGACTGCCTATGCTGGCCACCGCCTGGGCAGCCAGGGCAGATCTCCCACTCCGGGCCCTGGTCATACAGCGAGTGCTCACCATCCCGCTCGCCTGCCCGTGCAAACTGCCGCACAAACTGCCTCTAACCTGTCGTGGTCACTCGTGCTCCCTGGAGCGGGTTTTTACCCAGTCAGGGCAGGCGCCGCTCCTCCTGGCTCCGCCCCCTGTGAGTCAGCTGCTCGCGTCAGCTGAGCTGCCGGCTCCTATGCAAGTCCTGTTGAGGACTTGAGGCTCCTTCGGTTGCTCTTGACTCTCTGAGTTGAGGCTCCTGGACACTGAGCTTCCCCTGCTCTGGTGTTGAAGGCATCCTCTCTTGAGCTGCTCACCTCAGCATTTCAGTTTAGTTCTTTCACTTCATTCTCTCTTACCCACCTATGTCCTTGACCACCTGTAATGCAACAATAGTTGTTAGTAAAAACAGCATTTTTTTTGGTTTCAAACTAAGCACAGATGTCTATTGAAGTTTCACAGTTCAGGCTCCCTTATGAATTTGAAATCTATACCAATATTTATGCTTGAAATGCAGAGGAAAACAATGTTCTTAGAAAGATATTAATTTAAATTGGGGCATTATATTAATACAGGTATTTTTTCTCTGAATAATCTATATTTTTATACTGCTGGCATAATTTACCAACCAGACTGAACAAATGAAGGCAATGTCCTGAATAATATAATTTTCAGTTAAACATCAGTATTAAAGCAGAGCATTTGAAGACATAAAAGCAAAAGGTAATGACATTATCCTTGAATCTTCATGACTTTCCTAAAGGTGAATGTATTAAATAAGAACTGCTGAAGTGTTGTTGGCACTGCTTTATGCATCCCATCTGTCAGTCGTAATATTACATCAGCTAATTAATGCATGTTACCTTGTATGTAAAACAACGTGTACTCTATTGATTAGACCCTAAAGAGTAAACCCTAAAGTGGCTTTCAGTGGAGCAGTTTGATTTTTTGTGCTTCAGAAAGTTAGGGTTTTTCCCTATGAAAATATATGTTTTCATTAAAATCTTCAACTTGTAAAAATATATATATATTTATTTTTTTGGTGAAAGTTGTGCTGAGAGCATTTATTTTGAAATCATCCCTTCTGCTTCCTAGAACACTTTGTCTTAAAAATTTAAAGTATTTTGTAATGCTGTTTTGTCTTTATTTTTCCGTGCAATGCATTTGATCTAGATGATAGTGTGCTTCCACTGTCATGTCATGGTATAAATTGTCAAAAATTGTGTTATTACATGACAGCAGCAGTGATGCATATCTAATTAAATCTAATAAGGTCTGTCATTTTTACTCTTTTTTTTTTTAAATCATGAAGGGCATCTGCTACTTAGTACTGAAAAAAAGCCTTCTAGACTAAAATACTTATTCTTTGTGTTTGCAGTGAAACAGTTGAATCAATTCTGAGTTCCTCTAATTACTTTGGAATATGTTTGAGGTGAATGTCACATGTCCCTTCTAGCAGTCAAAAGTATTGTTGGTTCCTTTTGCAGAAAGGAACAGAATTATGAAGAAAACCATGTTCAAAGATGATGTTCTTGCAACTAAATCTTGCCTTGCCAGGTTACTGTTGACTCCCAAGGAACTTCAGAGTTTCTTGACACTAAAGACCGTGTACAACGGTAGCTGGGTCTTTTTGGCGAGCCATTTACTTCACCCTTCTTCTTGTATGCATGTAATGCATAATATAATCTTTGATTACTCCATTGCTTACTCGAAACTATTGTTTAAATATCACAGAATCACAGAATCGCAGAATGCTTGAGGTTGGAAGTGACCACTGGAGGTCATCTAGTCCAACCTCATTGCTCAGGATTGTGTCCAGATGGCTCTTGAGTATCTCCACTGAAGGAGATGCCACAACTCCCTGGATAATCTGTCCCAATGCTTTGTCACCTTTGCAGTAAAGAAGCTCTTCTTCATGTTCAGGTGAAACTTCCTGTGTTCTTGCTTATGCCAATTGCCTCTCCTCCTATCACCTGACATCCCTGAAAAGAGTCTGGCCCCATCCTCTTGATACCCTCCCTTCAGATACTTACATACATTGCTCAGATGCCCCCTGAACCTTCTCTTCTCTGAGCTGAACAGGCCCAGCTCCCTCAGCCTTTCCTCATCAGAGATGCCTCAGACTCTTAATCATTCTAGTAGCCCTTTGCTGGACTTGCTTCAGGAGTTTTATGTCTCTCTTGTACTTGGAAGGCCAGAACTAGACACAGCTCTCCAACTGAGGCCTCACCAGGGCTGAGCAGAGGGGCAGGATCACCCCACTTGACCTGTTGGCAGTGCTTTTCCTAATGCACCTCAGGATACCTTTTGACTTCTTGGCCACACGGATGCATTGCTGGCTTATGGACTTGTCAACCAGGACCCCAGGTCCTTCTCTGCAGAGACACTTTCCAGCAGGTCAGCCCTCAGCCTGTACTGTTGCCTGGGGTTGTTCCTTTCCAGGTCCAGGACCCTGCACTTGCCTTTGCTGAATTTCAAAAGGTTCCCCTCTGTCCATCTCTCCAGCCTGTTGAGATCTTTCTAAATGACAGTGCAGCACTCTGGGTGTCAGCCATTCCTCCCAGTTTTGTACTGTCATCAAACTTCCTGAGGAGGCACTCTATGCCTTTATCCAAGTCACTAATGAATAAGTTAATACTGGAGCCAGAACTGACCTTTGGGGTGCACTGCTAGTTACAATTAGACTCTGTGCCACTGATCACAACTCTCTGAGACCTGCTATTCAGCCAGTTCTCAACGACCTTACTGTCCACATGTCCAGCTTGCACTTCCTGAGCTTGCCCATGACAATATTGTTGAAAATGTCAAAAGCCTGGCTGAAGCCCACGTAGACAACATCCATAGCTTTCCTGTCATTAACCAGCCAGCTGTCCCACTATAGAAGGCAATCATGCTGGTTAAGCATGGCTTCTCTTTGGTGAATCCATGCCGACTATCCCTGAACAGTTTGTCTTCCATGTGCTTGAAGATGGCCTCAAGGATAAGCCATTCCATCACCTTTCCAGGGATTGAGGTGCTGCTGACTGTCCTGTAGGTCCCAGAATCCTTTTACTTTCCTTTTGTCAAGACTGGGATGACATTATAAATATATATGGGTTCTATATCTAACTTTAAAAGATAGAATCAATAAAATATCCCAATATGTCATTTTCACAGGTAGCTGTGTGCATGGAGAATACAGTTTAATTACTTGTGACCTGGCCTATTATTGCTTTCCTTCTTACAGACTTAATTTACATTTTTTAAATATTTGCTATCAGTTGAGAATTTTGCTGTTTGGTAGAACCATATCTGACCTTCCTCCTTCTATTTTGAAAGCTATTAATATTTCTGGCTATTGCAAATACATCTTGCTGTTACTATTTGTGTACAAAAATGTAAACATATGCAACCCACAAATCCCGAATTATTCTGGTGTTCTGTCTTAACCCCTGCTGGCAACTAAGCACCAAACAGCTGCTGACCCATTCCCCACCAATGGGATATTGGAGAGAATCAGAAGAGTTAAAGTGCAAAACCTCATGAGCTGTGATAAATGCAGTTTAATAGGTAAAGCAAAAACCACGTGTGCAAGCAAAGCAAAATAAGGAATTCATTTACTATTTTCCTGACAGATGTTCAGCCATCTCCAGGAAAGCATGGCTCCATGATGTGTAACAGTTACCTGGGAGGAAAAATGCCATTAACTATGAACATACCAGCCACCTACTCCCTTTTCCCTACAGATTTTATTGCTGAGCATGACATCTTATGGTATGGAATATCCCTTGGTTCAGTTGGGGTCAGCTGTCCTGACTGTATTCCCTCCTTATTTCTTGGGCACCCGCAGCCAATTAAGTGGCAGGGCAGTGTGAGAAGCAGAAAAGGCCTTGAGCACTGCTCAGCAACAGCTAAAACATCCTTGTGTTATCAACACTCTTTCCAGCAGAAATACAAAACATGGCCACATGCTAGCTACTATGATAAAAATTAACTCTATTCCAGCCAAAACCAGTTCATCCATAAAACCATTAGATTTTTCTGCCTATATTATAAGAAACATTGTGATGTTCAATTTTGTAGACATGTAGAAGTTTCGGAGAATCACAGAATGATGATCTAAACAAGAAAGATTTTATAATTGTAAATATGATGACTAAGGCTATGTGTAGCTTTTGGCAGTCTAAAGGAAAAGGGTGTTAGTGATGGAATGCTTCAGATACTTAATTAAAACCAGAATTTCATGTCATTCTAGATATTGAGTGAAATAGTAGGATACTGGTTCAGATTTGTAGCATCTTTATATGATGAACATGTTTATCAATTTGCAGAGTTGGTGAGAACATGTCTAAACTGGTGCAATGTTCAGCCATCTGTAATATTGCTTTAACATCTCAGTCTGTCTCTGCCAGGGATTCTGTCTTCTAAATTAACTTCCTCCATACCCTCTGCAATGCCTTTATCTGTTGTTAAAAACTATTGGCTGAAAAGAACGCGAAAAAAGACAATCACACTTAGAATTTGCTAGCCATATTTTAAAGAATTTATAGAAAGTATTTTTGTATGGCAAATTTACAGAAAGCAAATCAGATTCATACAAAGAAAGCAGATGATTGGTGGCCCCTGGGAATGTTCTCTTTAATTTTTTGAGATGGCTTTTAACTCTCGCCTTATACAAATCTTTCTCCCTTTAGAATTAGGACTATAATAATATTTTTGCTCTTAGATGCTGTAAAACTGGTAGAAAATAGATTGCTTTAGTGGTCATTGAATATACTAAATGAGATATTTTTTCGTGCTTTACTAGAAGATCTATTATTAATGATACTGGAGTTCTGTTTCTGATTACTTTCCTATTGCTTATGTGTTCAGTGCAATGACTTTCCAAAAGCTTCTTTATTAACTAGTTCTCATCCTAGTCATGCTAATTATTTTGTGTTGAGATTCAAGTGTTTACTGGTAAAATAGTTTCTATAATTTACAACAGATTCCTTTTCTGTAAATCTTAACAGAAGTAAATTCCTTTGGTTCAACAATAGCTATTAAATGTGATAACTTCCTTAGGCTGAAAACCACATTTACAATCTCCAGCTGTGTAGAATATCTATGAGTGTATATTGAAGGCTTTTAAGTCAAAGTTAGCCTTACAGTTCGCTTTACAGTTCCTCAGCTTCTGTCTGTTTCTCTTTGCGCACCAGCTGTAATTCTAACCTTCACAACTGCGTTGTTAATAAATATTTTTTATACTCCCGAAGGAGTAAACCTCTTATTTAAAAGCTGCCATTCCTCAAGGAAGAAGAAAAATATTTTAATAGTAAATGCTTTTAAGCAACTGACACTAATTTTGTTGTATATTTTCTACTTCTTGTAAATAGGAGGAAATATTACCAAACACATAGCTGTAATTAATTAACTATTGATAAGATGACCATAGTTAACAATAATTGACATTGAAGTTAATTAAAGCATAATTTAATTAAGGAAAAGAGTGGCATTCAATATTACCTGTTAATAGAACCTTCAGAACAAGTAAAAAAAACCAAAATATTAATTAGGGGTAAGAACTAAAAAAACCTTGAACTTAGTTAATAGTTCTTATTTGAATTAACTGTTTTATGTAGGAGTCTTCAGTGCAGTTCTTTGATCCATGGCCAACACCAACAAGAAGGGTCTGTGCACCAAAGGAAGGTAGATCCTTGCATTAAAGATCTTTAATTTATGAAACATATAAATTTATGTGATCCTGCCCCCTACTCTGCTCTTGTGCAACCTCACTTGTAGTGCTGTGCGCTGTTCTGGTGTCCTCAACATAAAAAGGACATGAAACTGTTGCATCAAGTCCAGAGGAGGGCCACGAGGATGATCAGGGGACTGGAGCACCGCCCGTATGAAGACAGGCTGAGAAAGTTGGGGCTGTTCAGCCTGGAGAAGAGAAGGCCGCATCAAGACCTCATAGCAGCCTTCCAGTATCTGAAGGGGGCTTATAAGGATGCTGGAGAGGGACTCTTCATTAGGGACTGCAGGGACAGGACAAGGAGCAACAGGTTCAAACTTAAATAGGGGAAGTTTAGGTTAGACATAAGGAAGAAGTTCTTTACTGTGAGGGTGGTGAGGCACTGGAACGGGTTGCCCAAGGAAGTTGTGAGTGCTCATTCCCTGGCGGTGTTCAAGACCAGGTTGGACAGAACCTTGGGTGGCATAGTTTAGTGTGAGGTGTCCCTGCCCATGGCAGGGGAGTTGGAACTAGATGATCTTAAGGTCCTTTCCAACTCTAACTATTCTATGATTCTATTCTATGGTTCTAATCTTAAGCTCCTTTCCAACCCTAACCATTCTATGATTTTATGATTATGGCTTGGAACTTTTTGCCTCTCAAGATACATCTTGCAGAGGTTCCTTGATTTATACCTTTTGCTGAGAGTCCTGAAAAAAACAGAATTTACACCTGCTACTGAACTTAAAATGCTACCCTTACATTTTGCCCTGCCTGCAAATGCCAAGAAAAAAATAGGATCTTTCAAAGCAGGATTTGAGGAAGCAGGACAAGTTTCCTCTTAATTAATCAGGCAGGTCTTTAAATACCATTTTCATGAGGGAATGTTTTAAATTAACAAAATTGATTTCACTGAAACTTAGAACATCACTTTGTCTTCATATTCGTATTTAAAATGATAAGTGGCTAATTGTGTTTCTTTTTGACAAGGAAAACCTTTAAACATATGTGTCAGAAGGAATGGATAATGACTTTGAAAAATTAGTTACTCTAATTGGAAATATATTATTGGTAGTTATTCAAATGCAATTTTTTTTAATTGCCATATTTGTACTATAATTTCAACTATTAAGTCAGTGATCCAAATTTACAAACATCTCTTTCTGTGTTTGCTACATCCATAATTTATGTTCCCACATGCTTCTGTCCTTATGCTTCACAATACTTCTGTCTTTCTTATAGCCTGAATCACATAGGCTGACTCAATCATTAATCTAAGCCATACCACCCACCTGCAGAAGACAAATAGCTGCTGAAGCTGCTTATCTTAAGGTTTAAACTTTGATCCTGGTCTAACAGCTCAACAACAAAGCCAAGCCAAAAAGCCTTATGCACCAAACTAGGGGGTACAAAACTACCTATCAGCAATTGACGCTTTTCCTAAATTTCTCATGTGTATCTTCTAGCTTTATATATGTACACTGATAGGCTACCCAAGACTGTTTAATGAACACTCTTGTCCCTATTGTCTTCCTTCTACATGTAAAATAACTCTCACAGTAGCCAGGAAAATTTCTGCACTGTGAGACATACAATAATTAAAAAATGAAGATATTATTTGCACAAATTTTGTAATAAAATTGGTTGTCACTTGCATATATAATATTTTTATTTTCACTCCTGAACTACTGTGTCATATCTGGAACACTGTTTCCAGTTCTGGACTCTCTAGTACAAGACAGATATGGAGTTATTGGAGAGAGTCCAGCAAAAGGTCTTTTCCAACCTGGTTGAGTCTATGATTCTATGAAAAGACTGACAGTGTAAGGGACTGAAGCACCTGTCATAATCAGAGATAAATCTTACATTGTACTGTTCTCTGACTTTGACAGCTCTACAGCTATGTGTCTCTCAGTGTCTTTCATTCTAAACAGTGATTTGAAAAATTAATTCTAATTCAGGTTAAAAATCTAGAAATAAATTATTGCAACAAGAGAGAAATAGAAAAACTTCTGTATACTTTTAACACAATAGAAAGGATAGCAATATGGTACCAACATATTTCAACCCTACACTATTAAAGAAATTTGCATGTATTTAAAAAAAAATAGTACTTGTAACAGACAGAAATTAAGATAGCTAACTTTCTCCATCAAAAGAATTGAAAGCCTTATGAGGCCCGAAGAGTCTGTGTTTCGTTTCTTTTTTCCTTTTTTTTCCCTTCAAATTCAGACTGAGAGGAGCTACGACTGCTTTTTTAAATACATCATTGAGTAACCACTTAGGAGGAAAAAGAGCTATAGAAGACAAAGCATGTTGTTGGCATGAAAACAAATGTGTAAGCACTAACTAAGAATAAATTTATGCTATAAATAAGGAAAAAAAATCTCTAGTCATCAAGGAAGCGATTCTCTGGGACATTCCAAGGACAATACCTGGTGACCCAGCTGATCACTCCTCATCCTTAGTCTGCAGTTTTCATATATCCAAAACATTGTGGGCTGTGGTGTCCCAACACTCCCAAACAGCTGTGGCTTCTTGCTACATTAGCTAAACATCACTTTAAAGAGTAGAGGAATAGAAATGAGAAAGAATTCATGCAATACAAAAGGAAAATATATTTTCAGAATAACACTAAAGCTGAAAACTTCATTTTTATGAATTTCCAGCTACAGTTTTTCAAGATTTTTAAGTATTTTCTCAGTTTGTTAAAGGTAGTATTGTCCTTGAGGATTTGCCCTGCAGTTTTATAGCTACCAGCTTTTCTTATTTACAACTACATTAAGCAGGTCGCCTGATAGTAGCATAAACGGGCGTGAAGCAGTAGTGATATTTAGTCATTCCTAATAAGAATGCTGGCTAGGAGATATGTGTTCCAAGGGGCCAAGAGAATACAGGTGAATTATATTCTGGAATACAGAGCATGGAAACCCCAAGCAATCAATTAAATTCTCAGTGGAAAGAATTGTGGATTATCAACAAGACTAATTATTCTGAAATGCTAATGTTAAAATATCTGGTAGACTATTAGGTGTTGTCTGTGTTAGACAAATTTACTTGACAAGGAATGTTTGTGGAAAAGGGAGATGTTTATCCTCCGAGCTAGCACTGGCTTTTGACGGGGCTGTGTAGCTGTTTATGCCTATGTATCAGTAGCTGACACACCAGTCCCCTCTTTATAAACAATCATTACTTTTATTGTAATCACCACTATTTATCTTTGTTTGTTTGGTTGCATATTTCTACATAAGAGGACACTTGGGCTCCAACAGGGCACTGAGAAGCAAAAAACATGGAGATTGCCTGAGTTAAGACAGCTGCATTATAAGGGTCTTGGTCATGCCATCCATCTAGGAAGGCACCCACAAATGACGGCAGCGCAGTTGTAGAGCAACTTGATGCAATTCTGCAACATCCTTCACCTCTTCACTTTATCCAGGAAGGACAAGGGCTGTGTGAAAGCACTTTTGTGTTTCACCCACACACATTTCTAGCAAGAAATCACAACAGGATGTTAACATCACTAGCTTGTTCTAATGTACAGCATCTGCAAATTCCATTCCTTGGGGTCACTGTCTTAAAGGATACAGTTTCCCAACTCCCCATCATCTACTTGTATTTTCAGATCTAGAAAAGTGCAATAAGCACTGTAGTTGCAATTCTTATCTTAATTGGCAGTCTTTCAAGTGCAATTATATCTAAAAGATTGGCCTTTAATCTTGCTACACTGCTACTTAAAATGCCTGATTTTCTTTTAATACACTGATCATATTCACTCATTTTAAATATCACTCTGACAGCTCTATATAACAAAAATCACTGGGTTTGAGAAGCTCATTCAATAAATGGCTTTAACATTTAGAGAAATACAAAGTAGATATTTCCCTGTAAAAACTAAAATTGTTTGGTTCTGTCACCTAATTAGCGTGAAGTCAAGGAAAATAAAGAACTGAAGATACACTTCGTCCTTTATCCAGACCACTTTGAAAATAGCTATTTTCTTTATTTTCAACTACCTTTAATTTAAGATTATTTATTTCATGGAACACAGTTGCTGGGAAAGCCTCTCCTGGTTTTTTCCAGTTGAGGGCAAAACAGGTAAAATATGGCTCCTGTTCAGGGTGCTGTAGTTGCTGGCAGGCTTTGTATCTTGGTGACATTAAGCATAAATACACCTTTGAGTCATATTTGCATCAGATATTCAGTTTTCTTTAAAAGGAAAAAGAATGACGTAGCCCTGAGTTTGAAGTAATTTTTTCCCACCCTAGAAAATAAGTTTCATCTAAACAGGTAATTTCAATTGGAAGACAATAGTTTTATTGAGACCAAAGTATTGGGTTCTAATGTTAAAAAAATGCAAGACTATAAATTGAAAAAAAACCCAAAACATTTTTACAGACCCAAAGTATCCTTAAAGCATTTTTCAAGTTAGGAGAAACAGTCTTATTTGATTTTGTTCATGAAAATATTAGCAACGAAAATATTTCTGACATTTCTAAAAAAAATATGTAGTTAAATTTTCTTTAAAAGGTAAAAATAATTTGTATGAATAATGCTCAGCTACTGCTACAGAAAGTCAAAACCCAACAATTCTGCAAAGTGCAGACTAGCACACTTATCTCATGAGTATGTTAATTCTTCAATTTATTAGAATTCCTCGACCTACTACAGCATATCACAAGACTCCATAAAACTCCAATAAACAATTCCATAGGGGAAAAAATCATAAAATCAAGATGAGTGACCTTCTTAGACAGCATGCTGATACCTCCCTGCCTTTGCAGGGTAGAGACAAACATATACACCAACAGCTGAGAAGAAAACTGAAAGTTCTCCAGAGATACACAGAGGTATGTCTGCATGGGTGGTGTGGCAAGTTTAATTTAACATTTCCAGATCCTCAGAAACTGAAAGAGAATTTATCTGTTATCCACAAAGTTTTTGCACTTTTGATTTATCACCTTATGCTCATTTACTCTCCTCAAAGAGGCTTTATTCTGGAATTTTTGTCACTCTGTGCCCACTGCAAGATTATTGTGATGGATATATTGCTTTTAAGCATGGGAGGGAATAAGGGACATAAGGGATCAGCAATGGAGGTTTAGTTTTGTGCAGGTTATTCTGCATAATCCTGCAAATACTAAGAAATTCAGATTCAAAATCAAGTGAAGTGAAGTAGCTTGAGAAAAAAAAATAAAAAGAAAAAAATTTTACAATTTGTCAGGGCAAGAGTATGTAAGAATGAAAAGGAAAATTATCTTAATCTGATAAAGGTGATTCATGAATTGTTCTGAGAATAATAGCATCCTTCTAACATAGTAATTCTGTTTTCCAAATAATGTTTACAATAATGAGCAAGAGATGTGAAACCACTGGTTTTACTCAACATATTGCCATTCTGTTTCTTCTTAAATTCAATTGTTTAGAGATGTAATACAACTATGCTAATGGAGTATAACAATTCTAAATCAAAACATTACTTTGCAGTTCCATTTTACAGACTATATTTGCTATTGATGTCTTAAACTCTTTTGTCTTGTAATCTCATTTATTTCTCTTTCTGTGTTGTTTAAAGGAATTTATTCCAATGTGGGTTCTTGTCTATTTCAAAGAGTACTGCTAAGAGATTATGACAGTAAAATGGGAAAACTTGAGAAAGAGTAAGAATCATGAAGCCTGTCTGTTCATCTGTCTGAGACCTGGCAATTCATGATTTTTCTGTGATCAAATATGCTTGTTCTCAGGAATTGTCTCTCTTGAAAAGCCATAGTC
Source organism: Psittacus erithacus (assembly GCA_009867235.2). Taxonomy (NCBI): domain Eukaryota; kingdom Metazoa; phylum Chordata; class Aves; order Psittaciformes; family Psittacidae; genus Psittacus; species Psittacus erithacus. The sequence goes on along the minus strand of WYDI02024035.1, from coordinate 27,279 downwards.
TTTCTTGAAAGCACTGATCACACTGGGTTCTGCAATTTAACCATATTTAGCCATACATCATCATATGTTAAAACATTGCTTCATAATGATTCCAAATGTAATGCTATGCAATCTTATTATGATATCCTTGTGATCAAATAATGAAAGAGCAAAGAGGACAGATGGACTAACTAGCAAATATCTCCAACTAAGGTTAATAGAGAAGCTGTTCTTGAATAGTTTCCCAGAATGTACCAAAAAGCCCTTATTTAGAAAGCTAACTAGTCTAATATTATTTTACTCTTTTTAACTACCTTTCATTCTTTAATGTTCTTGTTGACCTGTCAGCAAGAACGGACCTCACATCCTAGATGACATGATGCAAGTAGTATGACATAATGCCTTTGAGGCATTAAGTGCTCTTAGACTTCATAAACTCAGTAACAACAGCTCAGGTTTGTCAATGGTGAATTGTTTCAGAGAAAACAGAAAGCATTTTATTTATCTGTTGTACAAACAGTAAGATATAAAGTATAATATTTTTCTCTTCCTTCATAACCAAGCAAACTGAACGCATCAACTGAACGTATCAATTGTGATAACAAAAATTGATGAATTATTATAAGGTGAAAAAACATGCTGAGTATGCTCAAGTCCTGGAATCATGCTGTCATAAAAGTCTCTCATTTTAAAATTATTTATTGTAAAATAAGTTCCGAAATTATTATGATCATGAAAACAACTTGAAAAAAGGACCATGAGGGATAAAAAATAGAAATTGCTGTGCAAACAGATGGTAAATAAAATGATCAAAACTGTTCTGTAATTTTGAGTGCCATGAGAAGTAAAGTATTTTCAAGAATGTAAGGACTTGACTTACTAAATTGAGCACCTACTCAGTGATGTGATATTAGTAAACTACTTGCTAAGTACCTCTTACAGGAAGATAGGTTTGAGGTTCTGTTGAACTTTTAGGAAAGGAGGCTATCTGAAATATGTGGATCTTCAAATCATCTCCCACCTCATCCTAGAAATTCTTGGTCCAGTATTCAGCCTCCTTTTCCTGTGTTCAGAAGCAAAGTTCATCAGATCATAAAAGTTGACTGTACTGAAGCTAGCTGCAAAAAAATGATCATTTATTACAGCAGGGTCAGAACTGATTTCTTCTTGCTTTGCAATTATTGAAGCGATTTAAAGACATTGTGATCACAGAACATTTTATATTTTCCTGTATAGTGATATCCCTGTGCCCATGGCATGGGGGATGGAACTACATAATCTTTAAGGTCCCTTCCAACCCAAACCATTCTATGATTCCATGATTCTATGATGTTGATGTTGATGGTGATGAAACGGCCTTAAAAAGAAGTTTTGTTTAAACTTATTTAAAGGGTACATTATTTAGATAGCATTTCCATTTGTCATATAATAACATGTTCACTTTTAATTAAAAATATGTGGTCAGCTTGGAAACTGAGCACTTTGAAGCTAATGGTGTACTTGAGAACAAGAGAAGGCCTCACTGAATATTTTTATTGTCAAAGTATTCAATCTATCATATTTAAAAACAGCCACACTCCAAAGAGCAGCAACTGCTGCTGTCATTGCTTCTGTAACTATTCAATTGCATTTTATCAATAATCTTACATAATATTTAGCTAATATGTTAGTCCAAAGGTTACCTATAAAGATATACAAGATTTGCATGATAATTACTCATCAGTTCAACATAAAGGAAGGAATAATGAGTCTTTTAAAAACCTGAATATTTCAATGAGGTGATAAATCCAAGTCTACTAGCAATATGTTCTGTGCTTTCTTCCAAGTCTGCCCAAAAGTTTTTAGAAGTCTTAGTACAGTATACTCTTGAAAAATAAATCACCTGATCATAAGCTTTCTTTTCTTGTCTTGGAAGATTCTTTTAATTAATTAATAATGATAATACTCCATGCTTTCATCTTACTTTTCATAGGCATTATTAAATTAAATCTCCTAATACCCTGAGAGATGAGTAAATATTATTATTTCAGCTACAACATACAGAAGAGAAGTTAGGTATGGAAAGGCTAAACAACCTGCCCAGCACAGTGTGAATCAGGGAGTAATTCCCACCACTAGATTTATGAGATGGGTTTAAAATCATGGGGCTTATATTTCTCAATTCTAGTCTTTATTTGCTTTTGCTCCCCTGGATTGTGGCCTTCAGTTATTTTTCTAATAGTTCTTTTTAAAGGTTCCTCTCTACAACTATGGAGTCTACAGATTTAATTTTTTTTTTCTTAAACTAGACAGAGAAAGAGACAGATAAAATTCTCACATAAAAAATCATCCCTAGGGGCTTAGACTTCAAGCAGAAAAACAAATAATTTTAGAATGAAACAAAAAAAAACACATGTACACACACACACACACACACCCCCCAAGAATCCAGCTCAGCAGAACTGAAAACAAATAATTTCTTGATTTTGTGGTTTTCCTTGAATTAACTGGAATTTAATGAAGGCTCGGAAAGACTGAGCACTCAGGCCACTTTTTAGATGTGTAATTAAAGGGTTCTGGGCTGAACTTTAGGTTTTGGTTTTGAAAAATTTTAACCTGTATTTCCTGACTTTTACTTTTGGCTTAATGGAACATTTTTCTTCTTCACATTTTTATTTATATTGCACTTGTCACCACAGCAGATTAGGGAAAATTAAATTCCACAATAATCCACCAAAAGCTGTGAGTTCTATTTTAAGATTAAGAGCAGCTGGTTCATTAAAATAAAATATTTCCAATTAACTACATCATCTAGGAAATGATGAAATTATTTTTACAACAAAATTAACACTTTTGACACACACATCACAGAAACCAGGAAGTAAAGGAGAAGTTAAATAAAAAATGTTCTTCCTGAAGCGGTAGATGCTTTGTGAAACCTTTGTTTATACAGTCCTTCTTAACGGATTTTTTTTTCAGAATGTTCGCTGTCTAACTAAATTCACTTTCCTCTTCTGCAGTGGAAACAAAACACATGTAAATTCAGGAGGATCATGATAACATCTGAGGCAGAATTGCTCTGCGTGATGATATCCTTTAGCCTCAGTATTCCCTTCAGGCCTTTTATTATAAGTTCCTGTAAAATGAAGAACAGATAGCTTAATATTTTTGATCTCCAGGAAAAGTTTGAATGGAAACTATATGAGCTCAAGCACAATCAAGCACTAATATAATTGTCTTCATATAGCAGAAATAAATTGTCCTTCCTTTGTAATACTTCTGGTTTATACTTGAGAGAAAGGCCCAAAAGGAATAAGGAATGCTTGCTTCAATGACCATATAGATCAAATATGAACTTTGGCATGGAAGTAAGTGCATATCTAAAGGACTGTGCTCCTTGATTTACTCTTGAGCCTAGCACCATCACAAATATAAGGTCAGTCTCTTTTTCAGAGTCTGAACCAGCCATTACTTTTTACTTTATGAACTGTATACTCCATCTCTGCACTGTATAGGACTAAACCTCATTTTTCTCTGTTTCCTAAATAATTGATACACAGCCATTAGCACAACAGAACTCTTCCACAAAAGTGTTTTCCAATGCAGCCTCTCCACAAGCAATTTGATCTGCACTTGCAAAATAGCGAGGTAATTTATACTTCATTGGGGCCATTTTCCCTTCTAAATAAAAATTATTTAAAGACAATATAATCCAGATGAAAGCAGCAATATCTGGTAGTTAAAAAAAAAAATCTGCATATTATAAATAATTATAATTTCTTGAAAATATATACATATTTTAACTTGATTTCTCTTGGAAAAATATGCTTTACATAATGACAGTGCAAATCAGAGTTCAACTCCTTTAATCAATATTTAAACAGACCTTATTTAGGGATTCCATGGTTACCTTCTACTCTTTTTGGTGGGGGCTATTTTTGCATTTCAGGAACTTTTTGCAACTGGATTATATTCCCAAGACATCTGTTTGTTTCTTGGATGCATTTCTCAGTTGGACTGGAGGGTTTTTTTATTATTTGTATTTTTTTGGTAGAGACTATGTGGCAGTGAATTACAAGCTCTATGGCTAAATTCAGCTGAAAACAAAGAGATTGACAACAGGCAACCTTTCAAACAAATAGGGAAACAACACACTTGATGGAGTGACGCATGCACCACCCTGTTCTGATCTTCTCCTCTTCCCATACAGTAACTGTTGATTGTTTTTTCCTCTTTTTCATCTTTCTCTACCTCTTACATTCTTCATTGCTGTTGTTCCTTTGGTCTTGTGTTTCTTCCTCTGCATCATTCCATGTTCTGTTCTCACAACTTACCTGCATTTGCAGAATTATCTGCTTCCTCCAAGCTCAATGATTTACCAAAAGGAATAGTGAAATATAATTATACCTTCATTTTACAAATTTTTCTAATTTTACTGTGTAATAATCTAATTGGTCTTCCTGTAATACTGTAATATTGCCATACAACTTGAAAAATCACCTACTACACAAGCATGCATATATAAGAATAAAATCTCTTTCCAAGATACACAGAGACGCATTTTGCGTAATGACCTCAGACAACAGGATTAAGAACTACAACTTTAACCTCAGTGAGTGGTACCATAAGGAAAAATTTAAAACTGAAATATTAAAGTGTCTTTAAAAGTCCCTAAACCATGTTCTTGCTATCCATACTAATAAGAATTCAAATAAGGATTTACCTTTTAGCCATATATACATATATTTGTCTTTCTCATTTATGTTAAAGTTTATGCAGTAAAAATTGATGTGTGGAAGGGTAATATATGTAACACCATCAATAACAATAAGTCTTATATTCTGCTAAAGGCCAAACCACTGTCAAAATGGGATTTCATATTATGCTTTCAACTTTTTTCAGATAAAAAATTATCCATTTCATTTCTGTAGCATATATATTGTCATTTGTTACAGTTCTGCTGCATGTGCTACTGATGCTGTTCAAGCATTATCTGTTACAAAAGTAACCTCATCAGCTAGAATGTGATATATGTGCATATGCTGATAAATTGGTGTCGTGGTTTAGGCCTGCCACACAGCCCACTCACTGCCCCCCACCTCCTCCCTCGGCTCCCAGAAGGATGGGGAAGAGAATCGAAAGAATACAACTCCCACAGGTTGAGATAAGAACAGTCTATTAACTAAGGTATAAC